>WBMW01000471.1:1525909-1538362 GCA_013396635.1 Penelope pileata
ATTTTCATGAGTATGTTAATTGAGGAATAGTGAGGATGGTTTCAGGAGATCTCTGGAACGGCTCCTTGTGTCAGTACGGGTTGGTTTTGCAAAGATTTTTTTCCTACTATGATTGATGTGATGATTGATGTTCTTAGGAGACCTCCATGAAGTAATGGCTCTCTGTAGGGAATGGCAGCCCACAGTCCACATTGCTGCAGACACAGACAAAGTGCAACAGATAGATGAAAGCAGAGAAGAGCCGAGTTATCCACATGCTGCACGAGTCCCAGTTGTTGTGGCATATCTGGTTAAAATCAGGTCCTCAAGCTCTGCCAAGTGATAATGGCTGGAGGGGCTTATTTGGGAAGGGGAAGGCTTACGGTGCTGGTGTCTTTGCTCAGGGTTGTTTCTGTGGTTTACAAATGGCTATTTAACATAATCCTGAAGTGCTTGGACAGAATTAGGTGGTGGAAATAAAGCGCTGTGGAAACGGAGACCACAAACTTAATGGATTCAGAATTGAAAGAAAAGGCAGAAAAGCAGAAAAACGGGGAGCAGGGGAAATGCAGGGGGCTGGTGGGTGAGCTTCCCAGGGGGCCCTGTGGGGAGGAGGGGCTGGACAGCTGCTAAAGGTGACAAGTGAAAGGCGTGCAGGGATTGGTCTGCCTGCAAGGAAAAGCAAGAGAGAATGTAGATGCACAGAAATATCTTTAAAGACTTGACAAATGAAAATGAAGTATTAAGCCAATGTGAATGCCATGATGTGTGACTGGGATGGATGGAAGGGAGCAGTGCAGACAGGGAAGGATGGGATCAAAGGAGTTCAGGCTCCTATGAATGACCTTCAAAGGGATGTGAAGGGAGAAACACAGGCTTGTAAGGGAGGAGCAGAAAGAAAAACAACAGGGAGCTGCTGAAGCACAAAATTTTTCCACAGTAGGAGACAGATGGGTTAAACAGTGTGTAGATGGCTGTTGCATAGGAGTCAGCCTAACCTGACAGAGCTCCCACGGAACACGCAGGCTGCATGCTTAGCACTCGTCTTCAGCTACGTGCTGGCACTGGCGAGGGCCTGGAGGGCCAGGGAGGGACAGACAAGTGTGTTTGAAAAGGGGAAAAGTGGGCCCAGGGAGTTACAGACAAGTCGTCCTAACCCAGAAAAATAGCAGAGTAAATCATTAAACAATCACTTGTAAGTACCTGGAGGGTAATAAAACGATGAAAGATGCAGTCGACATGGGATTGCGAAGAACAAATCTTGTCAAATCAATCTCACCTTCTTAACAGAGCCACCTGCCCCAGTGGTTTAGGAAGACGTAGTAGTTCTGATATGTCTTGCTTTTCATAGGATCCCACTTTGTTTTCTTATAAGGAAATGAGGAAAACTTGATGTAGAGGAAGTCCTCACGAGATGGGTCTGCAATTGGCTGAGAGGCGACACGTGGATGGTTCTCCTCTAAGCAGGAAGGACACTGGGATTAGAGTCCCACACCTCTTCAGTATTTTCATTATCCATGTGGATGATGTACTAAGGTGCACATCTATAAAATTTACAAATGGCACTATGCTGGAAGGGACTGCAGGCAGTTTGGGAGACAGGATTAGAATTTAAAATGATTCTGATACTTTGGCAGAGCAGTAGGAAATCAACAAGACAAAATTCAATAGGACAATGGTGCAAATGACTTCTTAGGAAGGAGAAATCATGGCAATGTCCACAAAAGAGAGAATAACTGCCTTAATGGGAGTACAGTGGAAAAGGATCATGGGGTTATAATACTGCACAAGATGAATATGAATTAACAGTGAGAAGAGGCAAATCTTACTCTGGAAAGTAACACCAAGGAGATCGTATATTCTGCTTAGCTGGGCACTGAGGAGGTTCCAGCTGGAGTACGAGGTCTGTGGGGTGTTAGGTTTGATAATGTGGACGAATTGGGGAGATTTGAAGAAATACCAGCAAGGAGGAGGAAAGTTTCATAAAACAAGGCCTATGAGAAAAGTTGAAGGAACTGAACCTTAATGGGGAAAGACTGAAAGAGGACACAATGCAACCTTCTAATATGTTAAAGGATATTTTAGCAGATGATCTGTTGTTCTCTGAGGACATAAGAAAATGAACACTAGGTTTAGTTTCCAGCAGAAAGCAGATCTGTATTACAGACAAAGAAATGTTAGCTCTTGAATTGAACGGCAAGGACAGCCATGAATTTTACTGGGCTTTTAGGAATACTTAGCAAACTTTCTATAGTTGGCCATCTAGGCCAGGGATCTTAACTTTTCTTAAGCACACGAACCACTTCCACTGCAATTGGGATCACAAACCATTGCTATACAAGTGATCAGAAATCCATCCTGGAGGTATAAATCTCTCTGCCAAAAACATCATCAGAATCAAGGCAACTCCAGGCTATACCGAAACAGATAAAATATATATATTTAGTGCGCAGGTGAGTTGTGAGTACATATAAGGATGTTAATAATGGATGCCAACCCATTCTTTACAATCCAATGATAAAATAATAGCATCCAAAAGCAAATTTTGCTGCTCCTATTTCACCTCTGAAGAAGAGTTCAGTGTCTGAAAGCTTTTCTGACTTTTTTTTCTCTTCAATTATATCATTTAGGATAATAAGAAGTAATAGTTCTCACAAGCTTTTCCTCACTTAAGCCATAGTAGCTACAATATTCTCCCTCCTCTTCATATCCACAGCACACCTCTTCCTTATAAGTAGTCTGTGGGAGTCCAATGCTTTACATGTGAAAAGACTGACGGAAACATCCTGTCCTTCCCTCAGCTGCTCACAATAGTGGTCCCTATTACGATTATTACAAATCCCAAAAGTCATGAATAATGACAAAAAATAATATAGATGATTGCTGAGATGTGATTAATGAGTAATGTTAAAAAATGGAGGGGTGGGCAGGAGGGAAGCATCCCTGCTTGTCGTATTACCTGTGTTTGGTACAGAGCCTGAGGTGGGGCTGGAAAGCCCAATGTGGTGATGAAATAGCGACTTTCTGCCACCATTTTCAGGAAGGTTCAAGGCTCACAGCAGGAGCCAACTTTTCTCAAAAGTGCTCCATTTACAACGTATTGATTTCTTTTGATGGCACCTTCCATTGTGAAAGCTGCTAGAGGCAGAGAATGACCAAAGATTTACCCCTTCTTTTAGGTGGTTAAATAAGAACCACACTGTTCTGAAAACCGTGTTTGCATTTCAGATGCTGAGCTCTTGGCATTTCGTTCTGAGTCCTTGCTTTTAGAGGGTGGTCCCAGTGGCCATCTGCATAACCCCCAACTGCTGGTAGCAATAGAAAGAGCATGAGCTGGGAGAGAAAGGGGAATAAAAAATGAGGAAGTAAATCCTGATTCTGATCTTAGTGGTAATTAGCAAAAATTGTGACTAATTATACTGGGTTAATTGGCATTTGCACAGGTGCAGATGTGACATGAGAGCATACCCTCTGTTTGCTACAGATGTTAAAACCTAATTTTAATTTCATAAGGAACTATTTTATCTTATTAAGTGCAGAGGTCTGATTTAACAAAACACTGCCACCTGAGCTGGGTGGGAAATGACAGCCACTAAGAGCGGCCGAGGAAACGTCCCCCGCACTGAAACCCAAAATCCCCTTGTTTATGAAGGAATTGAGCTTGTTTTTCTCTTGCGCACAAAAAACTGGGATGGAAGTGTGGAAATGAGTGGGGTTTCCCAAACTTGAAGCTGGTTTAAGCAATTTGGCATGGTTATCATCAAACCTGCATGTGCCTCCGTTGGGTTGTTGTGTGGCAGCCAACAGGGGCCTGTGCCCAACAGCAGACGCGGTGCCATAAAAAATCCTGGAGTTGTGCTGAGATGAGAACAAGGCCTAAAGGCTGAAACTGTGCTGGGGGAAGGCAGGGGAAGAAGCATTTGCGCTGCAAAGGACCCTCAGGCCACACATCCAGGCTTCTGACAGTTTATGCTCTCACCCAGGTCGGAGCAGGTGCATAGGCTGAAGAAGAAAGTGATAGGAGGGAAAACCCACAAACCTATTCTTTTGCCAAATGGTTACTGAAAGGCCTGGTGAATTGCCCATCCCGAGCAGGAGGAGGCCTTCCCTGGCTGCCTCTGTCAGGCGGTGCGTTCCAACCTGACACGCTTTCCCTGACACACGCAGTTGTCTGACTTCTCGGCTCCCTTTCCTTCAAGCTGCTCTTCACAGCGACACACGAATGGTAGAATAAATCAAAGAGCAACGAGCACACACACAAACTGGGAGGTGCAGTTGCAGGCCTTGCTGATCCCACTCTTTTAAGTTGGCTGCGTGGAGGTGAAGTTACGCGTCGTACTTTTCTTCTTCAGCTCTTCAGTGCCCTCTTTGCATCTTGTAGTTAGCTCCATGCCTCAGGACAGGTAGCAGTGCAAAACCATCCAGGGAAATCAAGAGCCAGGTATTGTTCCTAGCAAGAAGCAATGTTTTCCCTGTTTCCCAACAGCAGCCTTTTGGCTGACAGCCCCGTGGCTGTCAGAAAGCTGCTCCTTCCAGCAAATGCCTTTGAAACATTCCAGCAAGAAGTCAGGGAGAGAATGGGTGAGGAAGAGTGAGATGGCACCAGCAAACCCTGCTGAGATCCATCTTGCTCTGGTGGGGTTCTCTGACACGTTGCCCTGCAATCTGCAGCAGAAAGGCACAAGGAGAGCCTGGAAAGGGGACGCTGTGCTGCTCTGCCAGTGGGCTCGTGCCCAACAGCACTCAGCTGCTGGTGGGGGCTGGCCATGTCTCAGATAAATCTCAGATAAATGATATAAATCCTGGTAACTGCCTCTTAGAACAACGTTTCTCTGTTTTCAAATAGTGAATGGCTACTTTTTTTTTTCTTTGAATCAAAATTATGAAAGTTCTGTCGCAATTTTCATGGATGTAAAAATGCGGCTCAACTTTTGAGTATTCTCTCATTAATTGTTCTCCTCTCCATTTTCCTTCTTTATAGCACGTGGAAATAAACTTTAATTTCTTGGATTGCATGAACTGACTGCCAAAAGCGCTGTGTTCAGATGGTTTGCAGACCACAGGCTGAGAAATCATTCTTTAAAGATCCTACTATTAGAGAATATGGATGAAACAGAATCGGAGAAATGACTGGGTGACCTCTCGACAGTCTGTTTGCTATCCTGTGGGGTCAAGGAGATGGATGCTTTTCAAGACACAAGTTTCTCTAATCTCTTTTTAAAAACCTCCAGTGATGAGAACTTCACATTCTCCCCAGACACAGTCAAAAGAGCTCTGTGAGCTCAGCTACCTTGGAATTGGCTGAGCGATGCAAAGTTTTCATTCCAGCCATGAAGACCCTGGAAAAGCAGGAAGGGAAGCAGGAAAAGCCCAGAGAGAGCCATTAATGGCCGCTGCTGGCAGTTGCCTCGTGCTCATGGTCTGCGTGGATGGATTGCAGGTGCTTCCGTCCCATTAGCCTGTGAAGTTTCCTCGTGCTTTAATATTTATAGGAAGCCACTCTAACATATCAAACGTGTACTCATCTTCACTCCATTACTCACCAGAGAGATAACTCAATATGTCAAATATGCCCTGATCAAGGGGCGATTTCTCTTCTCCCCATGCCAAATGTGGGCCGGGTATAAATGGATGCAGCTCCATGAAAACTGTCTTTTCCTGCTGGCACCGAGTGCAGCCCTCTGCCTCAGTCTGCTGGAACATTTCCCAGCTACCCATGTCAGCTCCTCAGTTCAATGCAAAGCACATCATATGGCCCTTTTCTTTACCCAGCCCTACACAGCCCTACAGAAAGAGCAGACTTGGATTGTACTTTCATGCCTTAGTACTTTGTTTAAGAGCATGAAATTGTCTCTCAGTGAGAGCGATGGAGTCTTTCAAGCTAGGAAAGAAGAGATGTTTTAAGCACCCTAACCCCCAGGAATGTAATAGCTGCTGAGGGCAGGATTCATCTCCCTTCCCTTCAGATGTGTAACAGCAGAGCTCCGAGATAATCACCCCCATCTCTGCAGTCTGTGCCGTGGGCACCTCGTTGGCGTTCCTCTGCCCCGGGTTAGGCACTGCTCTGGGAGCGGAATGAGGCATCGTCTGGGCAGCCTGCTTCTCCCTGCTGCCTGGGAGGGCTGCCTGGCGTGGCTGCCCCGCAGTCAGGTGGTGCACCTAGGTGCCTAAATTAAGGCAGTGAGTCCTACCCTGCCTAGCATACAGAATTGCTGCAGTTTAGCCAACCTGATGTAAATCCCTGTGCATTAAGAACAGCTTATAAAATTTAATTTCAACCTCGGGTCGCACTGATTGAGTCCAAGCTTTGAGGAATAAAGGGGAGAAAAGAATATTTGTGTGGCCATTTGACTTCAGCATTTGGAAGTAGCAGAGGTGAGGTGCAATGGTGAAATTCCAGGGTGATCCCAGCTCCCACAGGCTCCTCTGGAAATACCAGGAAGTTTCCATGCTCAAGCTAGATTTGGACAAAGCACCCAGAAAAACAGTCTTTCTGAAATAGTTCTTCATAGGCTAGAGGATAAGCAATGCAGCTTTACAATCTTTTTTTTACAAGTTTTTTTCTCATTCCCTTTGAATCTCAGATTCACATAGAAAATTCCTCTGGCTTCATTATTATCTGTCATGCTTAGGTTTGCTTAGGATGAGTTCTCATCAAGTTTTTTTTTTTTTATTTATTTTTATTTCTTCTCCTTATTATACTGCCCTATTTCTGTGCTCCTACATCTCTGAGTAAAGCCAGGACAGCTTTATTATTTATGGAAAAGCATAAATATCTCTGGAGCTCTGTACCAGTGCATTACCTGACCTCTAAGTGTTCTTGTCACAAAAGCATCCAGAAGGCACCAGCACCCATGGTACAGGTGTAGGGACGAGGACAAGTCACCATGGCACTGAGGTGGTGAGGTTCCCCCCACAACAGGTTGTGCTTTATGGGGGGGGCTGCTGCTGTGTTTGCATATCATGTTTTCTAAAGGGAGGAGTATGTATTTCGTGGCCTTATAAAAAAGGTATTTGCCATTAAGGTGAAAAATCACTGAACAAAATCAAAATAGAATGTGAAGGTGGTCATGGAGGGTTACTTCAGACAAACTCTAGGCTTGTCCTGTACACTTACAGGCCATTGGTACCTTGATTAATTTAGCCTGGAATGAAGGCAGTTCCTCCTCCCTCCAGGATGTGAACCCAAGCTTGCTGGGAGCTGGTGCGGTCAGAGGGGACAGGAGCAGATCTGCGCATCTCAGGTGCATGGCAGAGCTTGTTGGGGCCCAGCACGTGTCTGTGCAGTTCTACCAGCAGAAATTTTCTCCTTCTGTGGAGGGAACACGCTGAGTGCTGCGTGAGGTGCACGCAGGTACCCCTCCTGGAATCACAGGAGTGAGTGTAAAGGCACTGAGGACTAAAAAAGTATTGCTAGGCACTAAGGAAATGCATCTCATGCTATGTAATCTTGGATTAATTTTGGCTAAAATTATTATGGGCTGTTTTCACATGTGAAAAAAATAGCTGGAATGATTGCGTTTAAAACAGAGAAAGAGAAAAAGGGAAAATGTTGGTCGTACACAGATGAGATTGTGCCTGTAGCTACACCATGTCAGACAGATGTGTGTGGGCTCTGTGGTGGTAGAGCGAGAATTAAGACACCTACAGACTCATTATCCTGCAGGTGTGGTATGTGAACCTACCTGTGAGCATGGACCTGTGTGTGTCCATGACTCACTCATCATATATATATCTGTATATGTCGGGCTACTGCTGCACTAACAGTTTGCCAGCCCAAAATCTCCTGGCAGACTCTCCTGACTATGCACAGACAGAAATATACACAGGTACAAACCGTGCATTCTGCTCAGTGATCTGGAGATGCAACGTTTTTCTGTTCTGAACCATTGCGGTGTTCATTATCAGAATCAGTTCTGTGATATGCTTGTTTCTGGGATAAAATAACTGTAGTTGATCAAACTACATCAGAGCAGGAGTGAGAAAGCAAAGAGCTGACACAATAAGGTTTGCCTGGGTAATGCTAGGGGTGTTCCCAGCCCCTCCATCTACATCCATCACTCTGAAACTCCCCTGGATCCCTGTTCTGAACTCATATGCCCTCCTTCCCGCAATGCACACAGGAACATGCCCACCTATACCCTTACAGATGTCTTCCCCAGCAAACCCCTGCCAGGACCTCAGCTCCCATATATTTATTCCCACACACTCCCTTCCATAGATACAGCTTTTAAAAAATTCACATCACAATGCTCCCTGTTTCCCTGAAGTCAGAAATAAGTCCCAGGAAGCTGCCAGAGGTTTAGGAGCTAAGCCAGCCATGCACAGCTCCGGTGCTGCTGACATTACCAGACGGCATTAATTTAATTCCACTCAGTTATGCTTTTAAATTTGATTTGAAAAATGTGTCATAAAATACCATTGAGAAGTGCAGTGCAGCATTTTGAAGCAGTCTGTGATGTTCCCTGCACTGACAAAGTCATGGGGAAGGGAATGTAATTTTCACAGCTAAGTACTGGGGGGCATGTTGGGAGAGATTCCCTTAGAGAATGGGCAGAGTGAATCAAGAATCACAAATAAACATTATATCCACTAAATATTTTCATGGTGTAGCAGATCCAGAGAACTCTGATTTAATGCTTTAAGGCCAGGGGTTGATGGAAAAAGAAAAGGTGCCTGCTAAGCCTTGTGAATCAGTGGGCAAATCCAGAAAAGAGAAAAGGGAAGGAGAGTGGGAAGGAGGCATTTCCATAAATACATGGATCTGTAGAACAGCGGTCTGGAGAACGGTTAAGGCTTATGTTAATTTTATAAAAATGCAGAATGCTAACAACGAAGAGATTTGTTTTTGTTTTTGTCCCTTGAGCCACTCTTACCCACTGCAGAAAGATCAGTTCTGTACGAAGCTGGGTGAGCTTGCTCTGGTGCCCACGCAGCCTCAGGCCACTCTCCTTGCACTGTAACATCCCCATAAGCACCTATTGGATTCCTTTTGCATTCTTGATTTTGCAAAGCAGAACCTTTCCTTCCACGGGCAGCCTGTTTGCTCAGAGCTGTGCTGGGCACTACCTGCGCGGTGCTGGCTCCGTGCAGCCAACCTGCAGCAAAGGAGCAGATGGGCTCGTGGAAGGGACTGTGCTGGAAACGACTCCTGCCCAAAAACTCAGTTTCTTTTTTCTCCTTTCCAAATCTGAATGTTATTTTAAAAAGCCAAAACTGTTAGCGAACGGTTTGTAAGACAAAAGTGATTTGGGTCAATCAAAAAGTTTTATTTTTATCATTACTGTGTTTCAGTATCATTACAAAATTGTCATAACTGCAGACAGAAGAATAACTGGGGAGCTGTGCTTTTCTCAAATGACATTAGAATTTCTAAAAAATATTATTTAAGAAAATTTTAGAAACAGATTTGTGCAAAGCCTTGTGCAATCCCAAAGGCTCTTCCCTGTGCCTGACCATGGCCCCGTGCCCTGCTCTGCTCCTGGTGGGTTTCCCGCAGGGGATGGGGCTGTGGGGCTCCGGTGCTGGTCCTGCTCAGGTCCTGCCTTTCTGACCAGGTCTGTGGGGTTCCCCTGCCTCCCACTGTGTTCTGTGTGTGCAGGATGAGCCTTTTGCTGCCTAACACTGACCAGGAGCAAAAAGCATGACAATGACTCTACCTGAGAACCTCTGCTTTGGATGCCTGTGTCCATCCTGTGAGGAAGGGCTGCACTCCATTCACCCTTTCAATGTGAACCTAAACCAGAGCTCTTGGGAAACGCCTCTGTGAGGGGCTTGGAGGTCTGAATTACTGAAGAACTGTCCCTTCACATCTCTCCTCTCAGCACTTTTCCTCTCCTTTGCCATTTTCCCTTTGCCCATCATGCTCACTTCTGTTCCCAGAGGGTGATGGAGCAGTGGAGGGAATGGTGCAGCCTCCAGTCACCTGCAGCAGCCCCAGGAGCTCTGAGCAGCTCACTGCCCTGGGGGCAGGCTGCTGGCTGGCACTGACCGTGGCACAGGCCCAGAGAGCCCAGTGATGTGCTCCTCGCCCTGGACCCGCAGTCGCAGAGCAAGGCACCCTGCACGCCGAGCAGCTGGGTACCATCGCCGTGCATCTGAAGAGAGTGGTGCGGCGTGCCTCAAAACCAGTCCTGCTGCAGGAAGGGAAAAAAACCATGTAGAGAGTCAGTCTGAAGCTGTGGAGTTGGATTCTGAGCTGAGATTTGCCAAAGAACGTCAAGAACATAAGGTGCCCAAGCATTGCTGAAGGATGTGATGGGAGTTGGGCACCCAATTCGGCTCCCTCAGGCGCTTTTTAGAAGCCCAGTCTCAGATGAAATGCATTCCTTGGTGAGCAGAGCAGTGTGCTGCTGCTCCTCGTGGGTCCTGGTGTCAGCAGCACAACATCCCTGGGACAGGCTGGGTCACAGGGGCTGCACACGTGGCTCAGGAATGCAGAGTGACCTGCTCCTGAAGCCAAAACACACCCTAATTTTTCCATTGCCAGGGTACCCCATGCAGGAGATACACAAAAAAAAGGTTATTTGGAAACTCATTTTTCCCCTCCAGGGTATTAACACAAGCTTTACAAAGGCTTATAATCCCTTTAGACAACAGCAGCAAGAGCAGCAGCAACTACAAAGCCCTGAGCCTGGAACTCAATCCCCTGGTGACGGGCTGAACCCTCTGCTGAGGTTGCAAGGAAGAGAAAGGTGTGAAGATATTTACATCAAACACATGGAACAAGAGGGGATTTTAATCAAACTTTTCTTTTTCATCTGTTCTTTCTTCTCTTGGAATCTGCTTTTTCTTTATCCTGATGAAATTCATTGCTTGCTTTTTTCCTCTTCTCTTTTTTTTTTTCCTTCTGTAAAAAGGAGGATTTAAAAAAAAAAAATCACAATCCCCCCTGAAAACTCTGAGTATTAAAACTCCGGGGCAATGCATCTCCAAAATCTATAAGACTGTAAGAAGATAAGAGACAAAAACCCACAGAAATGTTTCCTCTCTGTGTCTTTGGAAGTTGCAGACGCGTGTATAATACCCCTAAGCCGGGGTAATCTGCTTGCCTCCTCCTGCCTTTCCTGATGCACACGGATGTACTTAGCATTAATATTCCTCACACTACAGCAAATGAACACCCAGGAGGCAGCTGACTCAATCAGCGCTTGTTTTACTTACTGTGTATCACTGAGAAAAGACCATAAACTAGAGCACGACAGATCTGTAATGCTCATTTCAATATGCTTCCCCCGTTTGTTCCAGCCCTGATGAACTTTCATATTCAGCCAAAAAAAAAAAAAAAAGAATTAAGAAATATATTGTAACAAACACATTAACAATGTGTGGTAAATTACCATTGGAGATTCCACTTCCTCATGGTAGGAGCATTTGTGGATAAACACATTTGTTTGCTTCACTTTTCCTGCTGCTGTCTGCAGCATGTGGTTATTCACCCGACGATGTCATGACTCCCAAGTCTGATGTCATGGGTGTTTCCACAGTAACCAAATTGAATCAAGGACAGTTTTGAAACCAGGTAGGCTAGAGTAAAAATAATTTGGAAAAAGCATTTTTCCATCCCCCTCCCCGTAAAATTGATGGGCTCCTACCACTGCTGTTTGGAGACTGGGATTTATTTTAATTATGATGGCACAATCACAAAATGCGAAGGAGCTAGCTGTTATTTTTGGAACAGATACAGCTGCAGGGTAATTGAGAAAGAAGACTACAGACCATACAGATGAGCTTACTCCATATGGCCAGAATCACACACCCGACTGGATGGGCTATGGGGTTTTGCCCCTTACTGCCCCGATCAGCTCCCATCATCGCCGATGAAGATCCACCAGTAGAGTCGGCAGATTTAAGGGTAGTATTGGCTGCGTCTGTAATGACTGCAGTGCAAGCATGGATACCTGCCTTAGGACAACATACACCTGAGTAAGGAGTGATGGATCCTGCCTCTCCAGTTCCCCAGCAGCACAGCCTGCCTTCCAGTTCCTCCATACCCATTCACTTTAAACCTCACTTTAACCCATTCCACCTTGGGCACTATTGACTTGATCATGAGCCTCCTGGAGAGGCTTTAATTGAGTTTACTGCAGAAGAGAGAGATCTGGAGGGACAGAGAGAGGTGATGCTGGGGCAGTGGAAGGGGATGTTGAAGTGGAAGTTGCCCCTGGGGAATGCGGTGCCGTGAAGGTTGCTTTGATTCCTAGAGATGAGAGATGGGATTGCTGAGATGAGCTACAGGCCAGGCCAGGCTGTAAGGCAGCACAGGAACTCTGTGTAGAGGGGAGATCTGAACAATGGCACTGACAGTTTGGGTAGCAGGTGTGTGGAAGCATGTGGGAGGCAGGTGGCAAGGGAAGAGCAACTTGTAAGCTCAGAACAGGTTCCCCAGAAAAGTTGTGGATGCCCCCTCCCTGGAAGTGTTCAAGGCCAGGCTGGATGGGGCTTTGAGCAACCTGGTCTGGTGGGAGGTGTCCT
>WBMW01000471.1:1538402-1590099 GCA_013396635.1 Penelope pileata
GGGATGGGATGGGCCTTGCACTGCTCCAGGCAGCAGGAGGAGGCAAGCTCAGCCGCAGCGCTTTGCGCTCCAGTGCCTCTGTTTGCTGCATTCATTAGCTTCAAAGCCAAGATCAGCCTGTGGGATCCCTGCCTCCTGCCTTGTGACATGGACGCATCTTTGCCCGTCCTTTCCTCTGCCGTGTTCCTCGCAGGCTGTTCTTGTGCAGCTGCTCTACAGCAAGGCCTTACCACAGCCCAAGTGCTGCCCGGGCCCTGCACAGCTGGGGAGGGAGCCGTGCTTTGCCTCCCGCTTCCACTCACTTTGTGTCTTAATTGATTCAAGCTCAAAAACACACAGCAGGGCCGAGCTGGCTCAGCAGCGTGCAGCACGTCTGGTTCACAGGAGTTGGTGTCCCGGCATGGGGCATACTGTTCAAATGTCCCCTACCTCGAAGTGGGTGACTTCTGGTTCATTATCAGGCTCCTGTGCGTAAGAAAAGCAATCATATGTTCTGGGGGCCTCAGAATAAACTTTGTGGTGATAATTCTGTTTTCCTTCCCTTTGTAACTGTTTTTTAATGTTCCTTGCCCAGCGCACGCAGATAGTCACAATGCCGATGAGTAGCCCAGGTGGCCACCTCTCTCCTATCCCTCCCTCAACATCTTTCTTTTTTTTTTTCCCTTAGGAATTGAAATTGGTTCCTGAAAACCAGGAGGGACCAGCACAGAACGGCGACACAAGGCAGCAGTGCCATGAAGCAAACCATGCCCTGCACAAATTGGGATCTCAGCACTGCCCGCAGGCACGGCACTGGCGGAGCTCCACAGAGAAGCATGCAGCATCTGGAGCCTCAGCACCCTGGCACTGCTGCACTGAATCCTGAGTAAAGGACACAAAAAAATGTGGTGGCACTGCAGGACTGGTCGCTCTGGGGATCAGGGTAAGGCAACAAGCAGTGACAGATCTCAGGGGGCGTCTCCTGTCCCAGCTCCTGCTTCCATGCAGTCTCAGGGCACCTGCTGCAGCCTCTGCCCACCTACAGGTGCCCAGCACAGCCCCAGCTGCCCTTGGCCTCTGCAGAGCTCAGAGACTCCATGCTGTGCCTTGCTGGNTAAGGTCCCTTCCAACCTGAACCAAACTGAGATTGGGTGTGTTAGCGGGTGTCTGGGGTGGTATGAACGTTCACTGCTGGTCCACGTATGGGTCTTGGGAAGGTACTGGCAGGTCTGGGAACACAAGCACAGTGAGAGGAATCTTGCCGGCAGAGGGGTTCCTCTTTGCTGGGCCCCGGCCCTGAGGGATGCTCATCCAGTGCTCAGCGGGAGGTGCTGTGGGTGTCAGCCAGCCTCGCTGCCATGGGGCGGGATGGGATGGGATGGGATGGGATGGGATGNCTTCCACTCACTTTGTGTCTTAATTGATTCAAGCTCAAAAACACACAGCAGGGCCGAGCTGGCTCAGCAGCGTGCAGCACGTCTGGTTCACAGGAGTTGGTGTCCCGGCATGGGGCATACTGTTCAAATGTCCCCTACCTCGAAGTGGGTGACTTCTGGTTCATTATCAGGCTCCTGTGCGTAAGAAAAGCAATCATATGTTCTGGGGGCCTCAGAATAAACTTTGTGGTGATAATTCTGTTTTCCTTCCCTTTGTAACTGTTTTTTAATGTTCCTTGCCCAGCGCACGCAGATAGTCACAATGCCGATGAGTAGCCCAGGTGGCCACCTCTCTCCTATCCCTCCCTCAACATCTTTCTTTTTTTTTTTCCCTTAGGAATTGAAATTGGTTCCTGAAAACCAGGAGGGACCAGCACAGAACGGCGACACAAGGCAGCAGTGCCATGAAGCAAACCATGCCCTGCACAAATTGGGATCTCAGCACTGCCCGCAGGCACGGCACTGGCGGAGCTCCACAGAGAAGCATGCAGCATCTGGAGCCTCAGCACCCTGGCACTGCTGCACTGAATCCTGAGTAAAGGACACAAAAAAATGTGGTGGCACTGCAGGACTGGTCGCTCTGGGGATCAGGGTAAGGCAACAAGCAGTGACAGATCTCAGGGGGCGTCTCCTGTCCCAGCTCCTGCTTCCATGCAGTCTCAGGGCACCTGCTGCAGCCTCTGCCCACCTACAGGTGCCCAGCACAGCCCCAGCTGCCCTTGGCCTCTGCAGAGCTCAGAGACTCCATGCTGTGCCTTGCTGGAGAAGGCCCAGGTTTCTGATGGGAAAGGACAGGAGGATGCCAGTTTAGCTGCAAGGAAAGGACTGTGCCAGGACTGCAGAATTTATTCCAACCTCCGAGGTTTCCCATGGGCCCTCCTCCACCCCTGCTGTCCAGATGAGAGCTCACAGCCAAATTCTGCCACATGAGGGGCACCCTCAGAAGATGTACACCTTGCTCTCTGCTTGCCATGCACATCCCACTCGCTGTGCTGCTGCTCCTGACGATGCTGAGCCCCCTCACTGCCCAGCCCAACCCTCTGAACCACCCTGGCTGTCCCACCCCTGTGTGGTGCACCCCGTTGCAGAGGCTGGGGAGAGAAACCCTGCTCCCCCGGCCAGACTGGGATGATCCATGGCACAAGGAGCAGGCAGTGCTCCTGACTTGAGGGCTGCTTAACATAGAGCATTTTTGCTGTGTCAGCATCTCTGCTCCTCTACCCCACATGTCTGCTGATTGCATCCTCGCAGTGTCACTGGCACATTTTCAGCACGGAACTGAGCCCTGAGCTCAGAGAGGTACTAGGAATACTGGAGAAGAAAAGAAAGGCTTCTTCTGCAGAGCCTGAAAGGGGACAAAAAGAGGAAGAGGAGAGAAAGAGGATGAACAATATCTGTCCCTTCCATTCAGCAGCAAGGCTCTTGCCTGCTCACCTAGTGCTGTGCAATTGCTGATGCTGTGAGAAGTGCCTGGGAGCTCCCGGGTCAGAATGAAGAGCAAGAGCGTTCTCACTGCCTGCCCTGGGTGAGGTGGAGGAACCTGGCAGACCCCCAGGACCCAGCAGCACTCTTCCAGCCGTGCAGGGACCGCTGCTCGGGCACAGACCCTGAAGGTATGTTTCCCTGGTTGTGTACATAGCACTCACACATGGCATCATCTTAGCCCCCAAAAGCAGTACTAAATAATGTTAAGGGAAGTTCTCTGCCTCCCACTGAATGACACAAATTGAAAATTTGGCTGCTTTGGGGATCAGATAGCAGTTTTCTGCCTGCGTGCAAGTTGTTTACCTCACAATCCATAATGGATCTCAAAAAAAGCTACAGCTTTATTTTTCTTACAGGCATCTAGCTAATGGATGAAGTAATGTAGTGAGGCTATTGTATTTCATTCAATAGCCTATATGTAGATTTGTTGTGAAGGATGAAATGTTCCCTCTTCAAACACCGACAATAGGAGCGCGGGGTAGCGCTGACCTTGTGCTGTGTGCAGGTAACAATGCAAGCGCTGGCTGTAGGCACTGCCAGCACACAAACAGCCCTGAGAGCAGGGGCTGCTTCCATCACACGTGTGCTGAGGGGTTTGCCTGTGTATGGGGTACAATTAGCCTCAGTTCTTTAAGGTTTGAATGAACGCAGCTGATTTCTAACGGTCCTGGAAAAAAAAGTTGTTCTTAATTTGCCAGGCATGCATATTTAAATTGACAATATTTCAAAACCACAGGCTGCCACAGCTCTTTGTGCATGGGCAAACGTGCTCCAAGTGACAACTGTGTTGTAAAGTCTGTGGGCTTCCTTCTCTCCCCCAGAAACTGTTGTGTTTCTGAAGGGGAACAGTCGGCATCCAGGCAGCTTTTAAATGCGGTGTTGCTAATTACGGGCGATGCGAGTGCTGTCAATAACCTGTAAAATGTTTTCATAACTTACGAGGTGCAAAAAGATCAGCTGAGCTTCTGAAGGCGTTATTCCATCCTGTGAGTGCACAGTGTCAGTGGGACATGATCCCCCATCCCAGTAAGCACCGGAGCAGCGGTGCCGTGCCCGGGCTGGTTGGTGGGGAGCTCCCTGAGGTCTCAGTGCAGCGTTAGACAGCTCACGGGATGGCTGTTCCCCTGCTAATGGCCGTGCCCAGATAGATGGGATGAATAATGCATCTCCTGCAGCTGCCAGTCACCCTCGGGGTGCACCTTCGGGGGATGGAGAGACAAACCCCTCGTGTTGGGTTGGCTGAATGGAGCTCCGGAGCTGTGCTCCGATTAATTAACAAATTAATGAGTGTGTCAGCGGACTGGGGCTATATGAGGCATGTCCTAAGGACTCGGTAGATCAGGGATGTTTCCTGAGCAGACATCAGTTTTCATCTTTGTACATTCCCCTAAAACCAGAGCCCTTAGAAGAGAGCTGTGTGACAGTTTCCCTCTGCTCTGGCCTCGGAGCAAACTGCCCAGCTTAAACGTGGAGGGGAAGCACCAGAGGTGATACCGTGGCCAAATTACTACTGATTTCAGCACAATCAGAACTTCCTTTTCATTCTCACTCGGAGGCCAGACAGTCACAGATACTGTGCCCTGAGACGTGTGGTGTCAGTCAGTGTGAGACGTATCAGCTGCAAGTGGAAGGCAGGAGCAGAACGAGCCTGGATTTCTTACAGGTCTCGCACCACAGAGAGCTGCAGTGTGCTCTGGTGATGGAATAAAGGACCTGCTTGTGAACCTTCCTGTGCCACTGCCTGCCCAAGGACCATCAAATGATATTCAGGAAGAACATAGTCCATGCATTTCCTATTTTTTAGAGTGTCCCTGATGTTCCCTTAATGCCCTTTCCATGAGATTTCCACCAGGCAGTGGGGGTACCCGCACAGATGGGCTCACAGACACAGCACCAGTTCTGTGACCCCGGCTCTCTGGGGCCCTCAGGCAGTGTCTCACCATGAGCCATGAATTGCAGCACTGCATGGGCTTGCAGAGATGAATAAATCATAGTCCTATAAAGATATTCACTGTCTAATTTCAGCCATCTGACTTGGGTGTTAGGGAGAAGTGACTGGAACCCATAAAGCTCCATGTAAAATCAGCGGAGAAAGGTCTAAAAAGATGAAAAGATGGTAATTGGTGCCAGGATCCTAACTCAGCTCTTCTGGATCTGGAAGAGGAGCCTAGGAATGTGACCAACGAAACTTGGATGCCCGAGATGTCTCACATGAGTCAGTGTGAATAGGAAATGATGCATGAAGACTTCATTAGTATCTGACAGCCTTTTGATCATGGCATGGAGCAGAGATATGAGGGCGGGAGTGGTGCCAGCTGTCTGACTCTGGGTTTGTTCCAGATCGTGTCAGCCCCTGCGTCCTGCAGCCACCTCACCACAGGCCTCTTCCTCTTCAGCTGACAGACATAACCCCAGAAGTATTAAAACCATGCATCCCTCCTCTGAAGTTTAATTTATCTAAATTTTCTCAAAATAAAGAGTTTCTTTTTTGTCAGTGCCAAGATAAAACCCTTTCTTCTACTTCCACTCTTTTTTCCACTTCTCCCTGAGCAGCAGAAGTCTACCAGGGCCTCACAGGAGAGATTTCCCTTCAAATCTGTTCATATTTACAATCTTTCTCTGCAGGAACAGCATCTTCTATCTCCAGGGGTTCCTTCCAGCCTCTGTGATTCTGTGATTCTTGAGCTCATGCTGGCTGCCTGCAAGCTTCTGCAGACCGTGCCCACCTTGGGCCACCCACCAGAACTTCCACAGCTCAAGAGCAGTTGGTGGTGGTTTTGGGCACCTGCTCTCTACTGGGGTCTGCTGCTCTCAGCTGGGGTTTGTGGCTTTCACTTCAGCCCCCCTGGTCTAAAATTTTCATGCATAACCCTCTTAGAAGAGGTTGCCCACTCCTCAGTGGGCACCGATGGCTGCTGCTGTCCTGCATGGCCCCGATGGGGCCCCGCTCTGTGTGAGGGGGAGGGACCAGAACCTTGCACTGGCTTTTGTTTGTTATCCTCTGCAGAATTTGTATTGCATGGAGCATGGGGAGCCTGGGGAGGGGTGCAGGAGGGAGGGCACCCAGGGAAATCTCGGTGTGTTCAGAGGGACGGTGTTCCTGCAGCGAGCTCTGTCTGACTGGTGGAAAATGCCTTCGCCACTGATAGTAGCTAATGCAAAACACACCGCCTGCAGCTTTTTATTTTAATGTAGACATCTGAAAGTGACTGCATGATGGAGGGAGAAAGAGAAAGGTTATGTGTCTTCGCAGGCCCAAAATGGCAGTGTAATGAATATAAAAGCTATCCTCTCCTCCTCTAATATATTCACTCACCATTCCACCCTCTTTTCTAGTGACTGTAAACAACATTTGTCATCAGCAATGGGCTACTTTTCATTATAAAACTGATCTGGAAACTACATTTTTATTTCATGTAGATCAGCAGTGAGGGGGGAAGAAACAGGAAAAGGGAAATATATGTCTGGCAGGAGAGGGACCCGGGACAGGCACTGCTGGTGCATTCCTGGGGCTCCTTTGTAACCTGGCCTCCAAGACAGGAGATGGCCTAATGCCCCATTAAATCCTACGAGCCAACGACCATGTATCATACCCTTTCAATCTTCAACTAAGTAATGCAGTTAAAAAAAAACTAATTTGCACATGTTTAATGCATTCATTAAGCTATTAGTCTTTCAACAAGAGATTTAATAGCAAATTAACAGTTTTTATGAAAGAAAAAACAACAACAAAACTCCCCACTTAGTAGAATTACTTTTGTGTCAGAGCACAATGCAGGGTAATGGGCAATTAGGGGTTTCAGAGAGGAGGATGGGAAGATGGGTTTAATTTGTGTTTGGTTTATAATTAGCTGGTGCATGGCGCTTAGAATGAAATGAAGTGGATCCCCTCGGTGGGTAAGGCACTGACGGGGCCAGGAACACAGGGATGATGGAAATGGGGAAGATGGTGGCTGGAGCTGAAAGCAGGCAGAGATCCATAGCTGAGGACTGTTCTCATGCTGTGTGTCTGGGGCTTCCCTGTGCTCGCACACTGGAGTGTGAGCTGTGCTTGCGTGGTCTCAGCGCGGGTCTGAGCCTGCAGGAGCTCTGGCACCAGCTGAAGGCCAGCCTTCGAAGCAGTGCTTTGTGCATTGCCTCCTCAGAATGTTTCACATCCAGCAAAGCTATACTCCTTACTTCCAGCCTGAGATGGAGATCAGCCTCTTCTCCCAGGTAACAGGGACAGGACGAGAGGGAATGGCCTCACGTTGCACCATGGGAGGCTCAGCATTGATATTAGGAAAACCTTCTCTTCTGAAAGAGTGGTGATGCACGAGCACAGCTGCCCAGGGAGGTGGGGGAGACAGTGGCCCTGGAGGTGTTCAAGAACCATGGAGATGTGGTACTAAGGGACATGGTTTAGTGGTTTAGTGGATGTTGATCGTAAGTGGGTGGTTGGACTAGATGATCTTGTAGGTCTTCTCCAACCTTAATGATTCCGTGATCCTATGAACAAAATCCTAAGTGCTCTGCTTAATCAAGGTGGGTCATGTATTAGGTCCAAAGCCTTATTTCCCTTTGGCAGATAGGTGCCAGTGCACATGGCTGGCACAGAGGCTGTCTTGTGACTTCAGTTTTCTGTAAGTCCCCCAAAAAATAAATCAATAAATGAAATCCTTAATGATAATACTGAAATCCAGGGACAAAGTTTGCTGAGAGAGCGAACAATTGCAAGCTCAAGTTGTCATCTGAACTGGCTGAAAATAAGCACAATCCTTTCCTCGACAAGGAAAGAAAGAAGTGGGACTGTGTTTGTTTGTTCTTAATGCTTTTTCTGAGCTTTCATTTTCTTTGATATGTTGGCTGTCAGGGTATTGAACACCAAATCCACAGGATTCTTGGTTTGGGTTTTTTTTTTTTTTCCAGATAAACTTTAGGAATTTTTTTTCTATCAGAAAAATTCTTTAAGGGATCCTACACTGATGTTGAGCTTTGATTTTCAGCTGGAGTGAGAGAGGGAGAGGGAGAGCAGTCTGCAATCAATGTCGGGTAGGGCTGAGGAATCCTAACTACAGCCGGGATCAATACCCGTGTGCGTGTGCATGCGTCTCCCCTCGCACACAGCTCTTCAGACCACTGCCTTCCTGGAACAGAATATTCACATCCCTGGGGATAATAAATTGGCTTTCCAAAGTGGGATATTAGCGTGAGGCGATGGATGCTTTATGTCTGCTTTTCCAAGGCGTTCCTCCCCACCAAGGATTTCTTCCTTTCGCTGCTATTGATTTTCCTGTAGCTGCGAGTGCATTGGCATTCAGGACAGGAAAACACCCCTTCTAAAAGCACTTTTGTGCAAACTTCATGAGCTTTAAGCACCAGCCTGGAATTGCGCAGACGTGCAGGCAGTGCCACCACATCTCAGTGCCCTTCCATCCCTGCAGACAGGGCCAAGCTCACTCCTGGGCTCGCCGCAGGCTCAGGGAGGAGTTCTGCAGTGTGACAGCTCCGTGGGACCCGTGGGCTCGGGGCTGAGCTATTTGCATCCTGGCACATTGTGTTCCAAATGCTGTTCCAATATTTACCCAAGGTGGGCTCTTGGGAGCTGTTAGTGCTGGAGGGTTCACTGCAGTCATGGGCTGCAGCTCCCTGGGTGTGCTGCTGAAACGTCGCAGAGACTTCGCCTTATGCACACATCCCAGTGCCAGGGGCTGCTCACCTGCTCCCACGTCACGCACACAGCCTCATCCTGAGCACAGGGTGTGCAGACAGTGTGCTCCTTCACCTTGCACCCTGTGCCTGCTCCCTGAAAGCTGCTGGGATATCTGCAGCTGCTCTGCTTGTTCTGATTTTGTTGGAACAAAAATAATTGCTCGAAGGACAGGAAAAATGTATGTCTGTATGTGTGAGTGTGTGTGTGTGCACCTCTGGACTGAGCCGTGTTTTAAAGAGATATGGAAATACAGTAATGGTTCTGTTTTTGCTGCACAGCGAAGGTTCTGAATGAGGGATAAACCACAAGGGAGTCTGGATAGTTTGGAAACAACACCCAAATTTTTACAAGGATAGATAATAACAGAACAAGGGGTAATGGTTATAAACTGGAAGAGGGTAGATTTAGGCTGGATATAAGGAAGAAATTCTTCACTGTGAGGGTGGTGAGACACTGGAACAGGTTGCCCAGGGAAGTCGTTGATGCTCCCTCCCTGGAAGTATTCAAAGCCAGGCTGGATGGGGCTTTGGGCAACCTGGTCTAGTGGGAGGTGTCCTTGCCCATGGCAGGGGGGTTGGAACAAGATGATCTCTAAGGTCCCTTCCAACCTGAACCATTCTATGATTCTATGAAATCACAGCCCTGCCCTGGGATTTCCCTGTGCTCTCACACACACTGGAACCTGGTTGTTCTGCACTGAGCTCCTGCAAGGGAGCAGCACGTGGGCAGAGACTGCTCAGACCCCACCAGATCACACTGCTGATGTGATGCTGAAAAATTCTTCTCTCTGGTCTTCAGCTGTCTGGGATTAATTTCACATATGCAGAGAAATATGCACAGGAACCTGTGACTCTCACCTGGTGCAGTGCCTGATAAGGCACACGTGCCAATTTCCTCCTTGCCCTCGCACTGTGGTTGAATATTTTTTAAATCATTCCACCCTCATATCAAAGAAGTGTTTCAAACTTTATCCTGAACACTTTGAGCTGGGTTTAAGGGTGAA
This sequence comes from Penelope pileata, assembly GCA_013396635.1. Lineage (NCBI taxonomy): Eukaryota > Metazoa > Chordata > Aves > Galliformes > Cracidae > Penelope > Penelope pileata. Next base: position 1,547,998 of record WBMW01000471.1, read on the forward strand.
ATTTGCCTAATGGGCATCCTCCAAACCAGGCCTGGGTGGTCTCAGTGAAGCTCCAGCTTCTGCAGGATTGCAGGAATGAAGTTCTCCCGGTCTGAGCGCAGCTGCCTGTCACTGCCTCTGAGATCAGCAGCAAGAGCGATTGCACACACAGGGCTAGGAAATCTATCTACCTGTTATCCCTCCCCTTTGAAGCAAAAAGCCGGGGCTGGCACAGCCCGGTGTGATTGAATTCCCTGCGTTGCACACGGGGTGTTATCAGGCCGGGCTCTTCGGCTCCCGGTGATGACTCAGAGGTATTTGCATTGTACGGAGCTGCTGAGGAGAGTGGCTGAAAAATGGTGTGAAAATGCTGATAAATAGTTCTAAATGGAAGTAATTTTAGCAAAAGAGCCCGTAGGCGGCCTCAGTCTCCTTTTTGGTGGCTGCAGCACTCAGCAGAGCTCCCAGCAGAGCCGGCACACGCTGAGCCTGCAGGAGCCGGGGCTTGGTGTTGCCTCGCTGTTTGCTGCGGGTGGGTCAGCACATCGGCCAGACTCAGACCCCAGAGCTCTGTTGCACAGCCACTCGTGGCTTTCTTCTTCCTCATTAATGGGAAATAGGGGAAGGAATTTGGAGCTGTCAGCCCTGGGGGACACAGCTTTGGCTGTTTGCACTCTCCCACCAATTGCACCAAAGGGAAAGAGCTGTGGTGCTGTATCTCATGTGGCTGCTAGTACAGAAAGCAGGCACATCCCTGCCTTGTAATTATTTGGTATTAAGAGTCCGACCCATTTTTAAGTTATTTTGAGATGTGTTTAATACAAAAATCAAAGTCTAAGTGGTTCCTAGGCTGCATTAATGGAAGTGAGAGATAGAAACCTGAAACTAAAAGGACTTTTTTTTTTTTCTTCCTACCTCCAAGTACATATGGAAGTAGCTCACTCCAGCCCCTTGTACTTAAGGATCCATTTGTGCTGCTGCCTCAGCTCCTACTGTGGAAGGCAGCGAGTTGAAAGAGTGATTTAGACACTGTTAACGCAAACGAGAGGAGACAGGGCAGTACTTAGCGCGACAGGCTCCTCCAAAAGTTTAGACAGGGAGAAGCTGTTTCTTTTCTCTCTGTCGTTTCCCCTTTGCAGCCCGCAGATGAGAATTTCATAGGAGAATAATTCAAGGAGAAGGAACCCCTAGGTAATTCAGCTCCAGTCCTCTGACAGTCCTTAACTTCCCCGGTCTCTGTGGACCAGCGATGTGTGTGCCAGCAGCCGCTGTGCTTAGTGCATGGAATAGAAAGAAAACTGTCCCGAATGAGTGACAGTGCATATTCTGCATATCCAGTTATATTCAACAGAGGAATCCAGGAAACACAGAAATGAAAGGGCCTGGAGGGATGTGTCCCTGCTCCAATGTTTTTGTATTCTCAAATACTCAGTCCCAGGTGAGTGGTTTGGTGGAGGTGCTGGAGGTGAGCTAAGCCGGCTTGTCCAGGCAGCGAGCTGGCTGACCGCTGCATGGCCTGCCTTTAGAAGGTGCTCTCCTTCCAAGTACAAAAGCAATGGCAATTCAGATTTGTAATGCCTGAATTAAAATTAAATGTAGATCACAGGTTTTCCCCCACTGATAACACCACTTCAATGTAGGTCTTTGTATGTGCAAGATCATACAAAGACCATGAGTGTAAGATCATGAGGGAAGAAGTGGCTTCAGCTACTAAAGTCATCTTTGTGCAGAACGCTAGGAAAAAAGGCTCTTCTCTGCTTTACATGCCTAAATGTATTTTGGGTAAACTTACATAACTCATGGACAAAAGTCTTTCTGCTTCCCTTTAGAGGAATGAATCTGACCTCAATATTCAAAAATATGTTTTCCAGATAAACTTGACCCGTGTTACTGTGTCCATCCTTTGGGTATACCGGAGAGATCACTCCCGCCCTGTTCAGCACCCAGGACTGCACGTGGACTTCTAATTAGAGTGAGTAACTGCTTTTCCTTTTTCTTTTTCTTTTTTTTTTTTTTTTTTGTATTCTGAAAGTTCTGAGGCATAAGATCATTCTCTTAATCCTGGAAATAACTCTATTAATTTTTTTGAATGTAACTGACTACATTAGCACAAGGGAAATGGCTGGAGATTCTAGGATAAAAGGTATCTATTGTGTAATTCTCTAGATTAAAGCCATCAGACAACTAGGTGGATTCAGAAAGTCAAAAGGATAAATGTCCTATGACAATAGGAGAATCAAAGGTTTCCAGATACCCACTCGGGTTATGAGTAGACCTATAAAGAAAAGGACAGATTGGCAATGAGAACAACATCTCAGATGAGCTGTAGGGATAAAGTGAGAATTGCAAAATGTCAAGGCTTTAATTTCCTTGCAAGGGAAATTCTTTGCAGAGGAAATTAAAACAAACAGTGGAAATTCCTTACCCATAGAAATAAGGAGAGTATAATGAGAGAAGAAATACTGACACCACGCAGAAGAATGGGACCAAGTTCAAAAGTAATCTGTGTTCATCCTCAAAACAAAATGAATGATTTTCTTTCAATTTCAGTGGGGATGTTGATAATGACCATGGCATAAAGGCAGGACATGAATGGGGTGGTGTGTATGGACATTTAAATTGTTATAGTTGAGTTAGAAGTAAAATTCAAACTGCTTGATGATGCAAGAGGTTTGATTATGAGATGATAATGAGAGGAAGAAATTGTGTTTATTTCTGATATCTGAAAACTGTTTTACAGAACACTGGTTCAGAAGCAGGTTGATACTGTGTTATGGAGGAGTTGTAAGCATGGCACATCTATTTTGGAGGAAAAAAGTAATCAAGGCATTTGTAAGTTTATTAGTGTGACCTCTGTAGTACGCAAAAACAACTTTGAAAGGCAAAATAATTAAAACAGTGTAAGATGGATCACATGTTCTGCAAGAAAGGACCACAGAAGAATAATATGGTAACTGTTTTCTAGCTAGTTGATGTACCTTAGATCTGCATCCAAATAAGGTAGAAACATTTAATATGCGCAATATGAGGAATGCTCATTAAGACAGAGGTGGATAAAATGAAGTTAAATCAGATCAAACCAGTGCTGCAGAAAGAGATGAGTTCTCCAAGAAAAGAACTATTTCAATGGGAGTGTTTGGTAATAAAGCTGTGGAAGGGCCAGTCCTGTCTGATCCAATTTCATATTTTCATTAACAATGGAAATTGTCACAAAATACCAGGGGCAAATGATAATGGAAAAATCCAGTGTTGATTGAGTGGAATTTGCTTGTGCTGGGGTGCTGATAAGCATTGGACAGGTGAACAGAGAAATCTGTGTGAGAAAACAATGATCATGAAACCAAGAAATACCGGGGTATGTGACTACCTTCTACCACTGAGGCAAGAGTAAGTGATGGAACTGTGGAAAAGGCAAATTCTCAGATACCTCAAGCAACATGTCTGATAAAACAAGAGAAAAGCAACTATTTTTTGTATAAGTACCTGGTATACCTTCATCTGTAGTGCTGCATGCCATTCTGTCTGATGTACACCCTGTCTGATGTAGACTGTCTTGGGGAGGAGCAGGTTCTGGGAAGGACTGGTGGGAAAATCGAGTGGAGGGGAGTCAAAGACTTGGGTTTTTAAGAGAAATAAGTAATTGCTGTTGCTAAATGAGTGAGAGGTTTGAGGAGGATAAGAGGAACAGAAGGATTCAAAATGCCAGGGACGGAGATAATTTGTTAAGCTCAAGGGTTTCACTGACACAAGAACAAATGACTGTCAACTAGCCATGATTAAATTTAAGCTGAAAAATGTAGGCAGGCTTCTCAGAGGCAGAGGGGAGAACTCTTCTGCAAAGCCTTTCAAGAGTGCAGAAAACGTGAGATTCATCCCACCCAACTTCAGACACTTGGTGAAGGTGTCTTGGTGAACCTTAGGGATTTAGTCATACTGGACTCCGCAATTAATGTAAAGAGAGGCTCCAGCATGTGCCTTGGGTCTTAGGTGTGTTGAATCATCTTGGAGACGTCTCTCTTACAGCGACCCGAGGTCCAAGTAGCTGGTACCTACTGCTGATACCTTGGTTCAGTCCCTAAAATATGCTGTGTGAATCTCCATATGGAAAGTATCAGTTAATTATTAGATGAAGAATGATCAATAGATCATGTAGAGCAGCTACCTGCCAGAGCAAAGGCATAGATTTGAAGGCCCAACTCTGTTTTAGCATTTAAGGCCCAAAAGTATTTCAAAAGGAGAGTCATGCTGCCAAGCTGTACTTGGTTTTATCTTCAGAACAATGTACAGCCTCTGGATTCTGTGTTGAATTATAACATGCTCTCAAGTATCCCTGGAAATTATGGGAAGGTTAATTCTGGGAGAAGGATGAGCTGTTCATAGTGCCTGCGGGCAGCAGGTTTTGTCTCTGTTGCAGAAGAGGCAGGATTATTGACTTCTGGATTTGTTAAAACAAATTTTCTAAATTTTGCTTAGATTGATGGCTTGTTTCATAGCACGGGTGAAGCCGTCCAGATCTTCAGCGTTATTCCATCCCCTCACTATTTTACAGCGTGTTGTGGCCTTCTTTATAACGTATAATAGTGTGACTACATTAGCAGGTCCTCTGTTGTGCACCAGTTGTTATATCCTCATTGTAAAGAAATCACTCTTCATTCTCACTAGCATGTGAAGATCAAACCTCTGTGACTACGTTTTTCAAAATGCAACATCCAAATGGCCCTTTCCAGGCCTCTTGCTGATCTCTTTCTCCATTTCATAATGTGGTACTAATTTGAAGACATTTGAAATCAGGCAAGAAAGAAAGCTGGAAGTGGAGGTTTGAAGGGGGTGACGAAGCCTCCAGTGGGGGTGAGGAGGAGGAGAGGGAAGCTCGGTAATGCTGCCCTTCCAGGGATTCTGCCATTAACTGATGCATTATTTTTCTAAGCTCATTAAATAACCCTTAGAACTGTGAAAAGGTCAAGAGAGAGGGGAAGGAGCTGAAGATGCCTGTGGTTTTTGGTAGTGCTGCAATTTCCTAAGCAAGCAAAGGATGAGAGGGTGGGGGTTGAGGAGGCAAGGACAGGGAAGTGGAAAGAAGTGCTGTTTTTTCTGTTGATCCTTTTACTTGTAGCACTGCCACCCCCCTCCCACCCTCTGAAGACAGTAATAGGATTTGCTTGAGATGCTGAAAGCCACAGATGAGGCTTTCAGCAAATGTCCTTCCTCTCTGCCCGATTTGCTGCCTGTCTCCCCACAGGTGCGTTTCCTGGGCTCACCTCTGTGCTGGGGAGAAAGCAGGTCATGTGGAAAGCAGGCAGCCAAGTGCAGAGACCCAAAGAGAGAAATGATCCCAGGGAAAATTACTGGTTGTTTCCTCGCTGTGCACCTGCCTCGAGTGGTTCACTTAATTAACAATGCAAGTGTGAGCTGACAGGTTTGGCAGGGAACAATAATGCGGTGGGAGGTGATGGAAAGTAGTCTTGCTGGGAAAGTTGTTCCTGATTTATAAATACACCTGATTATTATGGAGTCGCCCATTAATGACACGAGTTTATAGCAATATTCCCTGCTCCCACCCCTTGTTTTCATGGTGTTGCGTAGAGGTGGTAGAATTCTTCTCTGGGAGGTGAAAGTCATTTTGCAGAGCAGCTTCATTTCCATCCACTGAGCATTTAAAAACCAACACAGAAAAAATCTGCCTGGTCCTATGGGCAAGGGCGTTAGCTAGAGGTGGATTTTGGTCTTCAAATGTAGGAAATGTCTCAGGTGCATTCTTGGAACAAAAGATGGGTCCCAGGAGGCACAGGCTCAGGGTGGCTGTGTGCTTGGCTCTGAGAAGCAGCACAGTGTCCAGGTGAGAGCAGGCATGGTTCTGGTTCTGCTCTCCTTAATGACAAAGATCAGCAAGTCAGGAAATTACACTGGTGGAATAACACCGGCAGGAAACCAGATGAGTAACAGCCGAGCTGTTGAAAACTAGGACATGTAAACTAGAATGTATGTGATTTTCCCATAAAATTAAAGGCATTATAGATGGAAACATAACCCACCATCTAAATATTAATACTTTGTAAAGTTTGGATGGAAACTCTGTAATTTGGGCCAACGTCTAACAGGGAAAGGAATTGAGCTGGCTCTGCTGAGCCAAGGGAGAAACCACACGCAACCAGGCAAAGCCTAATGAGCTGCAGCTTTCTCTACCCAAGCTGTTTCTCCAGTTTCATGGCTGATATGGATTGCTGGAAGTTCTTGTCATAGACTGTGTGAGACCTGACCCCAGAAAAACCCTCTCATTTGGCTCAGACCCTTAGTCAGGTCCCTCATTTGTGTCTGCTCTGGGTATGGTTCTGCTGGAGCTGTGGGCAGGCACTGCAGAAGCAGCTTGGCCTCAGTTCTCCCTGCCGCAGTCACACCCCAGGCCCCAGTGCACCCTGCTGTCTGCAGCCAGCCCCACACTGCAGTCGTCCTCAAAGCCACTGAGATGTGGTCAGTGCCATGGCACAGGGACAGTCGTGGCTGCATCCATCGCTGGGGGATGCAGGAGTGTGTTCTGGTTGCTCTAGGAAGCCAGACTCTCACTGGGATCACCATGTGCAGGAAGGCCTGAGGTATAAAGATGTTTTGTTAGACTTTTCAATGGCTCTGTCTTCTAAGCCGCTTTGCAGGATGCTCAGATTTGTCTTTGCAAGTCATAAATAAGCCTTCCAAAATGATTGTGAGGAAGAATTTCAGGCAAGCACAGAGGTCTCCAAGCCCACTGATGCTTTGGGAGCCTGGGACACGAGAAGCAGGCTTACCTGTGTGCAGAGCTCTCCATTACCTACTGCAGGCAAATTCCCTTGAGCAAGGAAAATGTTTTCTTTTAATTGACTGTTGTTTCTTAACTTGTGAAAAATAACATCCAAAGGAAAACAAACTTTTGTTTTAGAGAAAAAAACAAAGCAAAAGCCCAACAAGTCAAGGTTTCAAATTGAACTGATAGAAAAATCAAGGGCAGTGCTTCCAGAGAAGTGGATGATACTTCATCCAAGTTCAAGTTCATGATCTTAATATGAGACTAGGACGAAATGGTATGTGTAGTAGCCAAGTGGTCAGAGGGCACCAAGTAGGTCAGTGAGCAAAGGACATTGTTGGGTCCACTTCTCAAAGAAACTTCCAAGGAAGTCCACGTGCCTTCCCCTCTCCATGCATCCCAGGGATGCTGGCTCATCAAGTAAGCCCCTAATGCAGTATGTGCCACAGGGCTCGGCACACCGTTGGCCTTCTTCAGAAAGACGTTACTCAGAAATTCTGCACAAATAAGAATTCAGTTCCTTGGATTCTGTAGGAATAAATGCATAGTGTTGTGGCATTTAAAAATCTTTTTTATTTTCTTTTTTCAAACTTTCGGGAACCAATGAATAGAGCGTAAATTCATAGAATCCTGGAATCACAGAATGGTTGGGTTGGAAGGGGCCCCAAAGGTCATCCAGTTCCAACCCCCTGCTGTGGGCAGAGCTGCCAACCACTAGGTCAGACACCAGATCAGGCTGCCCAGGGCCCCATCCAACCTGGCCTTTGCCTTTGGAAAGCTAGGGGACCTTGTGTCTGTTTATCTCAATGTAGAAAAATTGTGTGAAAGCTTCAAGTGCATGGGTCAAAAACAGAACAAGACTCTTTTCTGAGGACAAGGCTACCCCTGTGTAGGACTGGTGTTTGAGCGCATTAAGGTGAATTCACAATATTGCTGATGGGGTCTGATTGGTCTGAGAATGCTCAGTTCTTATGACTAGATTGAGATTAAGGTCAGTGGGATTAGGGTGTGCAGCTGTGCCAGGCGCAGCTGGAAATCCCCGTTTGCACGGCTGGCTGCTGAGTTCATGAGCAGAAGAGTGACGTCTCAGTGTTAGGACATGTATTCCCCCAGCAGGAAGCGTGCGAGGACACACAGAGCCAGACTGCACATCTGTAGAGCGGGGAAGTGTTTGGCACGCGCTTCCCTCGGGATTAGCACTTCAGCAGAGGAGCACGTTGAGCCAGAGTAACACATCTTTATTTACCGAACAGATTTTGCATGTTAGGTTGTGTGTGTAAGTACAAGACAGAGATGAGCTCCTCTGGAATTGGAACGGTTTCTTTGTCAGCCCTATGGCTCCTCCATTTAATTCCACAAATCTGCTGTAATCGGAGTGGCTTCACCCATTGGCACAGCGGAGGCAGCGGCAGGGGAAGCGTCGCTTCTTCTCCAGCGCTCCGCGTTCTCAGGCATTGCATCAAAGTGGCATGGAGCCTCCTGGGAGAGGGATTTGCTATAACTCATGTCAGTCCCAGCCACATTATGTTTATGGATATGATAGACTGAACACTGAAATTACCATTTGCACAAATGATCACACAATTCCTTCAGGCCTACTGTGTCCCTTTAATAGTCCTATCTTTCAATAATGAAGTGGAGATCAGTCAGGACTCTCTGGAAATCCCATCTTTTTCTTTCATTTCTCTTTTTTTCTCCTCCTTTTTTGGGGGCTTTTTTATTGCACACATTATTTTCACCCTTTCTCTGAGCCACATCCATTTACCAAGAGGTTTTAAGGGAGATCAGAAATGAGACTCTCAATATTCTGTTAATATTCCAGAACCAGCAACCTGGCAGAGACAATTCATTGCTGCTGGGGCATTGAGTCATGAAAAGCTCAGAAGTTAGGGAGCTGCATACAGGGAAGAGCGGTGCTGTTCCTGAGGCCTCAAAAGCCAATACAGTACAGGAAGGATGCTTTTTTTAATACCAGTTCTTACATGCCCTGCTCCATTCCCTTTAAGTTTTTACTCAGTTTTCGGATACTTCTTGAGATCAATACACAGCCCAAACCGTTGACTGCTGGTGTTAAAGGCAAGAAGGGTGTCTGTTGCATGGATCAAGTGAAGACCTGTGCTAACCAACATCGAGGAGGGTTTGACCCTCTCAATTTTATCTTCATAAATGCTCCTACTACAGTTCTATCCATCTGTTTCTCAAGGAAAAAGTCTCTCTGTGAGAAGCACTGGGATTTTTCCTGAATTTATTTTTAAGGTTTCAGCCAGAGCTGAAAAGTGTGAGGGAGAGCTGGAAGTGGGATCTGCAGAGTAGATCATATTCTAATATGACTCCAGGTTGCTCTGGAACAGCATTAGTAGAGCTGAGGAAATCAGAGCTTTCAGGGCACACACTGAGCACATCAAGCACAGTGCTTGACACAGGGCATGGTCTGGAGAGGGGATGGGAAAGCTGCTGACACTAACAGCAGTTGCCACCAGAGGTATTTGGCTAATAGCCCATGGAAGTGGGAGCAATAAGGGACTGTGCCCAGCACGGAACAGTGCTGTGTATCCTCGTCTGCACTCTCGAGTGACATAAATCAGAAGGTTTTGATGGAGCTGTACAATGAGACATGTGGGTCTTGCTGTCTGTGTTCAAGGTTTTGTTGATTTTTGACATCTCTCCCCTTAGCACCTCAACCTGTGCCCCCACCTCTTCTCCAGTTTTCTCCTCCATCCCCCTGTTCTCAGCAGTGCTTTACTCTCCCGTTTGTTTCCCTTCTCATTACTGCGCATCTCATGGTATCATCAACCAAAACATATATATGGTCACACTGAGATGATTATGCCCCAGAAATCTAACCCACCAACAGTGATGTCAAAGCCATTAGAAAGATTCCGCCATGAACATAGTCCTGCTCAAACCTCCAGTGAGAGCACTCGAGTTCCTGCAGTAACACTGTGTTCAGGAGCAATTCTGCCTGGAAATGGGTTTCAAGACCCTACAGGGCAGCAGCTGCAGGAGTGGGGCAGCGCACCCAGGCCTCGAGCAGCCTCTTGGTGGGGCTCCATCTCCCCTCTGCCTTTCCAGTGGTGGGAAGTGGCCGATGTATTTGTTTTTAATTATTTCTCTTGTCGCGTTCGCTCTGTTTTCCTGCTTACGTTAACACAGCTCTTCTTACTGCCTGCGCTCAGCTGCCTATTTGTCATTTCTGCTGCTTGACGTGTCGTGGTAATCTATGTGCACCCAGCCTGCTGCGCATCGATATTTACTAATGGAGCTTCTTGTATGCAGAGGCTGTTTGCAATAAAAAGATAATGAAGAAAACTCCTTGACCCTGGCCAAGCAGTTTGTAGAAATCATGGCTATTGACAGGGTACGTCCATGGTATGGGCAGGGAGAGGGGAAGGGAGCTGGAAGGGGGAATGGGGAGGGATATGGAGGGAATAAGACAAAGGAGAAGCGGGAGGCAATGAGGGAGGGGTGTGAGAGAGCAATCATTGTGCAGCAGTCAGGATTGGCAATGAGGGTCCGATCTGAGATGGGTGCAGCCAGGCTGCTGTGCACCACCCACGTGCGTGGTCTGCTGCCTTCCAGAGAGCCCTTCTACAGAGGTTGAGGATTTAGCCCCATAACCACATGTCTGTCCCATAGAAGCGATGCTGTGGTGTCTTCAGGCAGAGGAAAGTGCAGAGTTTCTGTGCTGCAAAACTCACTGCCTGGTGGATGTGTGCAGTCAAGAGGGAAACTTCTGTCCTGAAGACCAAACCACTGTATGTAATGCATTTTGCAATAAAATCCTTATGGATTTTCCCAGGATTCTGCAGTATGGAGCAACAGTGAGATCAATAAGTGGCTTCATACTTGCAAAGTGACCAAAAGACATTAGGAGAGATTTTAAAATGAAGCAGGTTAAACTGGGTGCATAACACCTTTACCATAGCCCGGAGCTGCCTTTAGGGCTGGCCACGGCCCACAGCCCTGGATGGAGCAGCAGGGCTAGAGGTGCCATCACAAACTGTACAGCAAAAACATCCCAGGGCCTACAGCAGGGCACTTGAATCCATCCTTAATGGCCTGATTCCCAGAAGAGTGCAGTCCGGACCCAAAGGACTTACTCCAGTGCATGGTTGTGACTTTTGTGAAATTTTAGATGAAGCTTTTTAAGGTAAGTTTCCCGATAGCTTTGCTAATTTAATTTAGGCAGGAGGCAGACGTGGATGTGTGAACTCGCTGAGGTCAGCTGTGCGATACCTGGCTGTCCATTGCCACATGGCACGCAGCAGCCACCTCTCACCATGTCACCACCACGTCCCTGCATGATGACATCCCGCCCAGAAGCAGTGCGAGGAGCTCGGCAGCCTCTGGGGACTGCACGGTGTTGGCTTGTGGCAATCCTGCTGCTGGTGTCACATAGCAGGAGAAATGGGGCTGAGCCGAAGGGAATTAGCAGCAGTGATTTACAGGCTGGGCTGGTGTTAGAGGCACTCCTGACCACATTGATCTGCGGGTTTCAAAGCCTCCAATACAAAAGCAATTATCAAGGGCTCAGTCCAGACCAAGGGAACTGCAGTCTCCCTGTAGTCTGCATAGCCAAGGTTTTTTGTAATTTTTTTTTCCCCTAGTATTTCTAGCTTTTCTTAACCTGAGCGATTTGCTATTGGAAGCTGAAGGTTTTGTTGCAAGGTTTAACATTACCTGGTCAGCTACAATAAAATGTTTGAGGGAGAATAGTTAAAAAGAATTGTTTTGACTTTGAATTTCATTTTGGTAATGACAAAATGCTTTGTTTTGAGCACAGAAAAACTCTTGGTTTCTACGTTTTTCCCCAACCTAATTTGTATGGATTTTATATTACATTAATGCATTAATATTAAATAGTTTGTAATAGCAGAGTGCTTCATAATATGCCATTCTGATGTCTCCATATGATTTTATTACTTTTACACAATTTCTCTTCTGTGAGGAGGTTTGAGAACCTAAGCTGCTGCTTCCAGCTCGGAATTTCCTGTAACAGTGACAGCTCTCTTTTTAACCTCAGCTGCTATCCCGGCAACTTCCCTTCTCCAAACATTCACCATCCTTCTTCCCTCTGTCCTTACCCCTCTTTCCTTGGTCTTCTTTTCTCCTCCTGTTCTCAGCATACTCCATGAAAATCTCCTATACACAAGGGAGAAGCAAAGGGGTAGGAATAAACCATGGGTCTGGGGAATAAGGAATGGATAAGGAGCAAAAGCATGGGCCTGTTAGGAGAGAAACCACACTGGGGAGAGCTTAGCCACGTTAAGTGTGCTGAAAGACATTTAAAAAGAAAGTCAATGGAAGTCTATGAAGATTGGACTAAATTAGATTAGACTACAGCAATCTGGAACAGACAAAGGAAAGAAGTGCAGGGAGAGGGATTAGCGAGGAAGGGAAGGGTCCTCTGCTTCCTCAAGGAATGTCTTCCAGTCACTCAGCCCTTTGCATGGCTGTTTCTGGGGCAGCACCAGCAGCAGTTTATGGCATTGCTGTTCCTGGGGGCAGTGGGAGCTCTGCGAGAGGGCTGCTCTTTCACAGCTCTCCTCTTGATGAGATGTTTAACCATTGCATTTGCAAGGACCATTGCATTTTGCAAGGTCGCCTTACTTTTGCAAGTCAAAAGAGGGGGCAAAAAAAATCTTTAAATACTGCAGTCTGCGCTAAATATCAGCAGAGAGAATGCCTGGAAAACTTCTCTGGCTGTGTAGGTAAAAATACTGCAACAAGCTGGTTGTCCTGAAATGGGTTGTTTTGACTTAATCGTCACAAACACATTAGGTAGCTCTTTGAGAACAGTAAGATTGCAATAAAAGCAAGCAGACACATACACAGTATACATATAGATTAATATATATTTATTCAAGCTATAGCCTGTGTCTGTTAGCTTGCAGTGAGTTCACTCTGTGCCCAGGTGCAGCTGGAGCCCCATGCCTGGCACTGTTCCCTCGAGGAGAGCCCACCCCACAGGAGCCCGGGGCTGGTGGCACTGCTCAGACCCCACTGCTCAGCCCACTGCTTTCCTGGCTTGAGACCTTTCAGAAGGGGCTAAACCCCTCTGCTTGTGCAGTCCCATCCCAAAGACCTTGTGGGTGTCTCCTATCCTTCATCAGCAGCCGTGGCAGTCGGGTGGCCGCGCTTCATTTCCTGCAGAATTTCAGCTGCTTCGGTATTTATCAAGAGCATCTGTTAGGCAATCTGGAGGGGAGCGGTAATGGGGCCATTAGTGCGCGTGGGGAGGGAGGTTCTGAGCTGCACCGAGGCCAGGCGAGAGGAGGCTGCGCGCTGCTCAGGGTGTCGTGACCTTGACTGCTCGCTGATGAGCGATGCCGTGTGTCTCGGAGCAGAAATGACGGTGACGGTGCTGCTCTGAATAGATGTGCTCTGGTCACCGGCGCTGGAGAGGGATGCAGGGGATGGATCATTAGCAGCAATCAGCATCTCAGTGCTGGGCTCACGCCGAGGGGCTGTACCAAAACGCGGGGAAGAAGCACGAAGAAAAACACATTGGAGTGCAAGCCCTTTCCCCTAAAGGTCATCTTCCACATGGGGCCCTTTTCATCCTCACGGTTGGTCCTCGTGGGCTCCACAGAGGTGAGCAACAGTGCACATAAGAAGTGGAACTCTATGACTAGTGGCATGCACAACGCGTAAATCCCAGTGCCGAACTCCTCTGCAATGGAAATGGAATTTTTGAAATGGAACTTGGTTCTAACAATAGGCAAAGTCTTCTCGATGTCAGATTTTCTTTCCTTTTGATTTGCACATCTGCACGCTTACATAGTCCTAATTCATTTCTTCCGTGGCCTTTCAGCTGTTATATTTTTGCTTGTCAGGGTGCTTTTTAATTTTTTTCCCTTATAAAAATATAAAAACATTTAATGAGGAAATAATGATATTTTCTCATGTCACTGACTATTTTTCCTGTCATCTTTGATGTGCTTGTAATGTGGGCGGACAGATTATTTATGACCAGGGAAATTAAATAATATTTCACTTTTTTTTTTTCCTAATTCAATCTGTGTCATCTTCCAGTTCCCAATTTCTTTCCATTAAAGTTATTGTCTTTGCTGTTCCACTCAACCATTTGCTGTTGGTTTTGTAACAGTGCTGCCAGAAGATGCAGACAAACATAATGGAGAAAAGAAATGGCATAATTTGCGGGAGATACTTTTCTCATCTCATTTAAATGAAGACGGTTTGTTCCTGAGTGTCAAAAACATCAAGAGCAACAAAAATATGGAAATTGGTCATTTCTTGCTCCAGGACTACTTCCAAAAGGTTTGGAGATTCTGATCGATTCTAACGACTCCTAAAGATCTGTCCATATCTTAAAGCCTCGAATGGTTGAAATCTGGGCCTGAGTTTTTTTAAAGCCTTTGGCTCCAAATGCTTCCCTCGTCTGCTGTCAGAATGTCCTCAAAGCTGGAGCAGGAGTCGCAGTCCCCAACACATTCCTCAGAGACTCAGGGTGGGATTTTGCTCACTCGGTGAGATGGGATTAACCAATGTTCAGGACTAATTGCCCGTGTTTCTGTAACCACAGAGGGCAGGTGAGCGGCTCCATAGCTGATGCTTCTCTGCATTTGTCACTTCTGTGAAGGATGGAACTGCGTTTCGTGGGTGCTGATTTCTCCATAGACCACAGAGGAAGCCCTGACAACAGCCAAGTCTTGGCAATCAGCTTTAAGGTGTCCAGACTGATGGGAGAGAAATCCCATCCATTCCTTCCATCTGCCCCGTTCCTATTTTCAGCTACAGCAGCTTCAGTACGAGCCTCCCACAGGACTCAGAGGTGAACCTCAGGCTAGCAGCCTTAACTGCTGCAGAAATAAAGAGCATCCTGACTGGTTCTATCCCAGAATATTCTTGCTCCGTAGCTTGTGTCTTTTTATTTTTCTTCCCAGTCATTCCTCACTCTGCTGGTGTATTCAGTAGTGTATTTTGCAGAGGAATTTTTTTCCTACTTTCTTTTCTGTGTCATGGCTTTGTTTCATGGCTCCTAGCTCCATGTATTGAAGTCAAATCCAAACAGCCTTATATCACTTTTCTTCTTTTTCCTTTTTTTTTTTCTTTTTTTCTCTCTACATCTCAGCAAGGCTGCCTGCTAATCTCTTCTTTTGCAAAGATTAGAAAACTAGTTTTTCTTTGACCTTTCTGAACAATCAGCATCTTGGAGTCCCCAAGATGGGTCTCCATTATCTCATCTTTTGGGTTGCTGACAATGATTAGACAGGACAAAAGATGTGCTTGGAGCACTGGAGTTTCAGTCTGTCCTTAGGGAGCACCTGGAAATAAAAGCAAGCAGAGGGGGAATGCTCCAGCAAAAAGAAAGGTTCGACCTTTAGAAATCATCCTTGGCTGGTGCCTTCTCACCTTTCCAAATATACATAACTAAGATCTGCAAAAATAGGTCTCTAAGTGCAGACACCTGCATCTCGACTAATTCCCCAAAGGACAGCTCCCCAGCGTGTTCCACTGAAATGAACACTCAGGACTTTAGAAAATGAGGTCACAAACAGATATGTAATTTCAAACTATTATTTTTGTTTATGATATATCTAGCCATCTAGCCATCCATCTGTGTGCTGTGATCTTTACAAGACTCTATTCAGGAGTAGATTACCCCTGCATAGCAGCTCAGAGCAAGGGATGACTGATACTTCTCTTGCTTACGATCAATCTAAGAGCAGAACTGTGGCTCTTCAAGGCATGATTTCTTCACCTACTCCTGGTTTTAGTTGTTGATCATCTGCTGCTTGCCCTTTCCTTCTCACACAGCTGTTTTCGACTCCTTTAGAGCACCTTTGCCAATTTACTGCAAAAGAAGCTAAGGCAAGGAGAGGAGTCATTAAGAGAAAGTTAAGAAAAAAAAGATTTTTAAAAATGGACTCAAGTATGAAGAATGGCCTTTGTGAACAATTCAATCATTTATCATTATTTCATTGGCATTTTATGAATTATAAATTCAAGATCATAATGGAGTAATATCTCATCTCCTCTCCCCCTCAGTGGGCACCAGATGGATGGCCAGGTAGGCTGCACTCGGACCAGCAGTGTTCTCCAGAAGTCACTGTTCACCTCAAACTGCTGTCCTGAATTTCCTTTCAGTAAGTGTGTGTTGATCTCTTATTGATCTTTTCCAGATGTTTTTCTTAGTTTTGTTAGTTTTCTTTTCCTACTGTAAAATAAAAAGGGTGAGGGACAGAGCAGCACAGAAAAGGAAGGCTGAAGCCAAACACTGTTGCTTTGCAATTTATGCATGAGCTAAGGGCTAAGTGTGGACACAAAGTGCTGTACAGCTCAGATGTTGGATGATAGTGTGCCAAACTGCCAGAATTCACCAACGTTCACTTGGGCATTCCTGTACTGGCACAGATGCACAAAGTTCTTTATAAATGAAGAGTGGGTTCACAGCTGCGATGTAAATGAGACTTGCCCCTTTCAAGTCTGGTGTTTCAGTTCACAAGGCTCTGACTTCTGGAGCGTTCCTGTTGTGCCCACAGAAGAAGAATTGACTCGAGTGCATTAGCAGGGTTAAAATAGAAAAGGATTCTGGCTGCAAGAGATTCAAGGAGCTGTGAAATCTGCTTTGAGAGGTAGATACTGTGGTGTTTACTTAGCAGACTATCAAGATCTATGAGAAACTAACAGTAGCTATAAACATCAATGGACCAGCTTCCATGCATTTTGATTTCCAGTTAAGTTACACTTCGGCTAAAATAAGAGGTACTAAATAGAATAGCTGTTATCTTCATATTATTAATGTGGTGGGAACTTTTTTCCAATTTTCCCTTCCCTGTGTATTTCCATACCTCTTTACTCACCAACAGGTTTCCTCCCTCTGCCATAGCAGGTTAACGTTGCTTCCAGCTTACCTGCCAGGGAGATGGAGACCTGAAGCACTTGTGGTTTCAGGAACAGAGATCTCTGATGTGATGAGCGTGAAAAGGAAAATCCCATCTTAAGGAGAAAGTCCCGCAGTGTACCATTAGGAATTGCTGCAGGATTGTTTTCCTCTGAGACATACATTGAGCCTGATTCTCGGTTATATTGTCCTTTTGCTTGTGCCGAGGAGAAAAGCAGGCTAGGAGACTTAACCCAGCTTTGTGATCCTTGTACCTAAAGGCTTTAAAGAAGCCTAACATCTGCATTCACAGAGGTCGTTCTGCTCAACCTTTGTTTCCCAGGTGCATTGTATTTACCCAGAGCTCCCCAGAGATGCGGGGCACATCCACGCAGATCCTGATAAAGGGCTAGCGGCAACAGGGAGATTATTTTGTTTGGATCTGAGGTTTTCAAATAAATACACCTGCATCTAAATCCTGTCCTTTCACAAGTCAAAGGGTTAAAGCTCTTCATCAAGGCGAGGTGCTCCCCAGGCAATCTGCATTGAGGGCTCTGAAGCAGGGCAATGCTGTTGACCCAGACATCACGAACCTCTTCGTTCCTGAGAAGTTCTGGCTGCCGATAAACCTTTGTCCTTTTTCTTTGATTAGCTTTACTCTGGCTATAAATCCCATTTTGTTCTGTGCTGGGATCTGGCCAAGGAAATATTTCTATTAACCTGGAGCAGCAGCTGGGGAGTCGCTTGCTCCGAGTGCTGGGAGCTTGCAGGCCTGAGCCTCCTCTAACACTAATACTTCGTCCTTTTGGAGACTCAAACTGAAGGAAATCCATGTTCCTTCTGTGGTTATTTTGATAGTCTGGAAGCTGGCAGAGATGTGTGGGCAGGCTGTCATTAACCTAAAGATGGCAGTCATTAGAATTTCAGCCTAAAATGTGCTCTGTGCACAGCCTCCCTGCTGCAAGACTTAATTTATCCATTCATAGAGTGGGAACATACTCCTGCTACTTCCATTACCCAATTGGCTTTAATTAAAAAAACTTGCAACACCTCCTGCCTTTGAGAGCCCCGAGTTCAGCATCCTGTTGTCAGGGCCCTCGTGAGGAAGGTGACGGCATTCAGCCCGAGGAGCAGCGGTGTCCCTGCGCTGAGGCCTGATGTGGCCTTGCCTTCATTTGGAGCCACCTGTGAGGCCCTGAATCTTCTGCTTGTCTTTGGCCTAGAGGAAGAAACAGAGCTTATCTTTACTCCCTGATGCTTTCTGCTTGGTTATGGCATTTTTCACGGCATTTACCCTGAGCCTTCCTGCCCTGAAGCCCTGCTCAGTGCACCAGCCCCATCACCTGGGCCCAGCAGCAGAAGGCTCTCCCCGTCCAGGCCTTGTGCCTCTGTGGCACTGCTCCATATGGCACAGGTGTAACATGAGCCCCAAATATGCACAGTGAATGTTAAAAACCCTTGTGCCCAAAGGCAAACTCCATAGTGACTCATCCCTGGGAGGCTCCTGGATTTTAAAATTGTTATATTTTCTACTTTCTGTTATCTCAACTCCCTCTGAGGCTTTTGCCACGTATTTGCTGTCCCTTTATATATGCTGTCCCCACTCTGCATAGCCTGTGCCCTCAGCAAGCAGCACTTTATCTGCTACCACTGTAGTGCGTCCTAGAAAGAATTATAGCATTGCCTTTCTCTCGACAGCTAGGTCATCTCTCAGTAACATACAATAAGCTGTACCTGGGCCAAAGGAAATGGGTTTAGCCTGGCGGGTAATTAATTTTCTCAGGGTTCAGTTTCCCACACTGAAATTGGTCTCAGTCTGATCAATTAGAAGAACATTTCGCAAACGAAACTGATTATGAATCATGGATTTCAGTTCAGTTGTGGAAAACCTGATACATGATTGTTGGAGCAAAATGCAGAGAGAAGCCTCAGCCCATTTGTCCACCAGTGCTGAGAAGTGACAACAACACACATACACCCCCACTCCTTCAAGGAGGAAAAGGTGCTGAGACTCAGCTCCACTACTGAAAATGTGTTCTGAAAATGGCCCTCGGACTTCCTGATGAGCCGTCCCAGGACAGTGCAGCTCATGCCCTGCTAGGCAGGTCCTGCTCCCTTTTGCCTACAGATGCACAAATCAAAAATGTGGAAGAATTTTAGGATGAAGAGCATCCCCCAGATGCCTTTAATTCAGACATAATGGTTTCAGACAACCAAAGGAATGATCTCAGAAAGCTGAGGTCTCTGTATCACAGTCATCTTCCCCTTCCCATTTTCCTCTGCAGGTAATAGTCACAGAAGTGATAGCAGCCCTTTCAATTGCAATTTAGTTTTTAAGAGAGTATTTCCATCTCAGCATACAGGAGCTATCTCACACAGAGGGAACAGACACCCACTGCTGCTCTAAGGGGAGCACCCTCCATCCTTCTGCTCTTCTCTCTGCCCCAGGTACCCCCTAACCCTGAGCAGGACTTCTTGCTGCTGTTACTTGTTTCAGGTGCAGTTCAATTTACAAACAGATCTTGTTACTGTTTCTTTAAAATATGCCCAACACTTTAAAGGAAATAAATAACTTCTGGAGTTCAAATGAAATTTTGCCGAGAACCATTTTTTCTCCTGAAAAAGCCATGACACTAAACTTTGCAGTCGTCTCAAGCCTTGAACAGTTTTTCATTTGTGTCAGATTAACCAAGTTAAAATTCCCTCTCACGGAATTGGCATTTAGAGGTATTATACCAGAAGTAGCTTAATAACTTTCACTTAGGGAAAAAAAAAAAAAAAAAAAGAACATTTCTTAGCACCATGCAAAGTAAACAAGGAAAAGGAATTTCAGAAAGCAGGACCCGCTGGGGGGACAAGCTGCAGCCAGGGCTGGGGACCAAGGCTGGGCCTTCCAGTGGAACAGGTCTGGGTATGAAAAATGGAATCACAGCCTGGGATCACGGGCAGGGATTAGCTCTGCTCTTATACCTGAACTGGGCCAAGCCCAGTTAGTGCCTGGGCAGGGTGCTGTGTAGCAGAAGTAAATTCATAAAAAAGGTGCTGCAGAAAATGGTTCTCAGAGGGAGGGAGTGTAGGATTTTATATAGTTCCAGTATTTTTTTACAGACAGATATAGTTATTTCATATTTCATATAGTTCCTTTTTCCTTTGTTTCGCTAACATAGACCCTTCATAAAGGAGGAACTGTGTTTGAACAGAAATGTCTTATTTTGTAGTTGAAATACATAATGTATTTGTTATCTCCCGTACTGACTTTTATTTATGCTGGAGAAGTGCATGTGGCAGGGAGAGAAGGGAGGCTTGTGCTGCTTAACAGCTTCTGTGGGAGGAAACACTACAACACCAGGTCACACCTGAGACAGCTTTGTCACCAGCACAGTTTATTCTTAATGAATGGAGTCTCATTGTGCCAGGGAAGTGGAAATGTTGATTGTGGCTTTCAGTAAAAAAAATATAATACTGTTGTATACCTTCGAACTGAGGAGCAAGACCTAGAACCCGACGAAAGACAAACCCGGCTGCTAGAAACAAGTGCAGAGAAAGCACTGATGCTCCTGCAGTAACCCCTGCCACTGGGGAAGCAATACAGAAGCTGTTAAGGAATGTGCAAAGATGAAATTTCCTAACTGAGGAATCAAACCTAAAATAGTATTCTGGCTCCAGGCTCTCAGAGCTGCAGCTTTTAAGGTTTGGTGGAAAGCTGATGTCCTGACCTCTTGTGGTCACCGAATGTACAGTGCCAGATTTTCCAAGCATATGATTGCGTTCAACACACTGCCTCCTTCCTAAACGTTGATTTGCTTTACTGAATAATGTTAACTCCAGAGCCCTCCTCACAATTTCACCAGAGCAGAAACTCACTTCGTGTTCCCAGTGCTTCTGCAGAGGCACAATGTGACACAGCTGGAAGTCCCCACCCCCTGACAAGTGCCAGAGCACCCTGCAACACAGCCCTGGACAATGAAATAATGTTACTGTACAATCTGTTGCTCTGCATAGCTGTTTGCAAGCATTTCTTGGAAGCAGGGCATGTGAAATGATCCTTGAATGCAGTTTGACAATCAAAGTTCAGAAGTAGCAACATCTCTCAGAATGAGAAGGCGCAGGCTAACTGTAAGCATTTATTTTTATCAGCGCTTTGAAATGTTTCAGGACATGTTCAGCAAAGAAACTATCCTTGAAGAGCTGACAAAAGTTGTAGGGTGAAGTATCTTTTGCATGGGTGTTGGCAGCCTAAATTATACAAGATTCAAGCTTCCAATATATCTTATGGTTACTGTCTGTGTCTACTGAGTTTTGCTGTAAAGAAATGATGAGGTTTGAGACAACCATCTGCCATGACCACATGGGAAAGCAGACTTTGATTCACACCTCTGCAGCCTGGAGTCAGATGCTGGGAACAATGAGGACCTGACTTAAAAACCATCGTTCTTTTCACTCTGTGTTTGCCTTGTGCAGCTGGGGAACTGCAGGTGTGAGTACGGTCAGGTAGGACGACCACTGGAATTTCAGAAGGCTTTAAGGAGGAATAGCTGATAAATTGCTGGAGGGGGCTTAAAGACAGAGAGATTAAGAAGAACAGCTGGATGTTGATGTGGTTGACCAACCATATTTTGGGTACGTTCCTGATTCTTTTCTAAAGAAGTAGACCCCGTCAATTAATGTATCAGCAGTGTTAGATGTGGTTTTCTTGTTTCCATAAGGCTGTAGGATTTATTTCTTTGTATGGAGATGTGAGCTACCAGAGACTGAATGCTGCTCGTGTGGGTGGATTGTTTGGTGATGTTTTCACTTGTAAAATGGAAAGCTCAGTGTTTGCTAGGACCATGATAAAGTGTAGATGCTTCCCAAGTTTCCTTCTTCCTGCTCTGATAATGTCCCCTCTCACACTAGTCAGCAGAACCTGGGATTCCTGTCTGGTGCTCTGTGTGCCTTCCAATTCAGAGCATGGACAGGTTGCTTCACAAGATGTCTGGAACCCAAGGAAGATGCCTGTCTGCATGAGACTGCTGCGTGACTTAGATAGTGCCGCTGGGGTTAAAAGGCTGTTGATAACTAAACATCCAGCCCAGCCGTTTAAAGGCAGCAAATAGGGGAAATGTGAGATGGAGTGAAGCAGTCACACAGGTTCCAAGCAGCGAGCACGTTTCCTGCTGTGCACCAAACAAACCAAGGCCGATGGCATTTCACTTCTGGAAGGCCAGCTAAGGGAGAATGAAAGTAATGGAGCTCTGTGCTCATAAAGGTCCGTGCTGCTGCTGGGAGGTCATCACGGAATGAGGCACAAGTGCTGGAAATGAGGGAAAAGAAGGCAATTTCATACCATAATGCACTATGCGCAAACAGTAAACAGACACTTACCCTCTGAATGTTCTCGTCTGAGAAGGGGAATAAAGGAAAAACACTCTGCAAGTGAGGAGCAGAAGCCTGCCTCTCCTGTAGCAATCTGCACTGAGCCATGCTCAAAATGGCCACTTGGCCGTCATTTTCTCCAAGGAAAAGTGGTGCAGAGTGCAGGAAATAAGGGTGTACCTGTAACAGGAGTGAGCCAGCCTGCTGGTTTGGTTCTGCTCCAGGAGTCAGCCCCGGTTGGCTTTACCATAAGCAGAGAGTGTTTTGATAGTTGCTTTGAGGACCAAACATTTTAAGAGTGGTAAAGAGTGGCACGGTGGTGACCTGCAGGGAGAGGACAATAACCCCATCCCTTCCTGCTGGAACCTGGACACAGCTGCTGACCATGGGAGAGCTGCAGACACCAAGCAGGCCTCGGAGGCCTCGGAGCTGCTGCCACGTCCGTATGCTGCTGAGGGAACAAGGACAGGCCCAGCCACTGCGTCCTTCTCCAAACAAGAAGTGACGTGTCCACAAGACAAGGTAATGTTCTAGAAATTCTGTTTCCCTGTGGTATTTCAAGATATCCCTGGCATATTCGGCTTCTAATCCCAGTGAATTATTTCTTCAGTTTAGAGGTTGAAACAAGATATACTGACTGCTTGGTACTTAACAGAAACTATTAGGAAGCGAGTGAGGCTGGACTGTCCCGTTGTGTGGTTTTATTACCTGCAGATTCAGTGGTGAAGTAAACAGGGAAACATGAAAGAAAATCACTTTGTTTGCCAGGGACATCAGAGTGATTTGGCATTTTCATCACCATGTGCCCCGATGCAGGAAGAAATGAGATGGGGCTGGGGTTACAGTTTGTCAGTACCCCTCATGCACATGGCACATCCCCACCAGCTCCTGTAGTTCCTCACGCAGTGGGGAGCGAGCCCTGACCAGGGTGTCTGGGACATATTTCAAAGCAGGAATGGAATCATTCTGAGAATGGTCATCTCCTTTCCAGTCTGTGGTCAGATAACATCCCTGTGGCAACCACTGCAATTGCCTATGTGGAAAAGTAACGTTCAGAAAGTAATTTAATGTAATGGATTGTTTAGCTTCCTTTTAATTAAATGTAGCAGCTGGAAACAAGAGGAAGACAGCTTTGTATCACCAACCAGTTCTCTAATTGCAGACATCCTCCATAGACCCTGCTTGGTGTACTGTACTTTCAGTCCAAGCTCAAAACCTGTTAGAATTGCTTAAACACCCCAAAACGTTATGATTTTTTCCACCTTTCCTAAAATACTGCATTGTTTTGTTTTGTTCAGCAATGTATCTTTCTCTCCAGAAGTCAAACTGCTGATGAGAGATTTGTGTCAAATTAGCCCAAATAGCTCCAGAAATCATCCCTCAGAGGATTCCAGCAGGCACGCCAGGGAGGGTAGTGCTAAAGTTCCTTGGGAAACTGTCCTTTCCAAAGGACAAAATGAGGAGCTCCCACTGTTCAGTCCCACCAGATGAGTCTGGTTTTTCAAGATGACTGAACGCATTGATGGCCTTTCAGCGGAACCCCTTTCATGTGAGCACAAAAGGCTCCTTGTAGATCGTGTCAATGGAGTCGTGACTCAGATGGCCATTGTGGTTGTAACATTGTCAGACACGTCTCTGGGAGGAATAGTGTCTTCAGAGCAAGACCGTGTCATGTCATCGTTTGCTCCGTAATTCTAAATGGAATCTTCTGCCAAATGTAGCAGCAGGAAGACACAGGGGGTTCAGCGTAAAAGAGTCAGAATTCAGCTGGGTTACAAGGGTGGGATAGCCAGGATGTTAAATGTGCTTGTTCCTATTAAACAAGGGGGTTGTGTACATGTAGAAGGAGTGGTTTCTGTGAGCTTTCCTCAAAAATCTTGGTATAAGGAGACTGCTGGAGGACAGACGTCTCCTCTTGGCCTGCCCCTACACCTGGCCAGTTGCCCAGTGCCAAAAGCCATGGGCAAAAGGCCCAGTAGGTCAGATGAGACCCCAGCACAAGTGTGCCTATGGCCATGGGAGAGTGGCTTGCATTCCTGCTCCTGTTTGGATGCCCACAAATTTACTGCAGGCTATGCACAAGGCTAAGGACAGGTTTGGAAACCACATCTGTACTTAATGGGAAGCTGGGCCAAGATGCTGAGCGTTTGCCAAACAGCCCTTTGGCCGGTGTGTAAATCTGTACCCACTGCAGAGTGAATAAAGCATTAAGGAAAAGATGATGCTGACTTGCAGATTTATAAAAAAGGCTTTTTAGGATCTCTAGTGGGGTAACTTGCAACTGCTAAATATGCTCAAGGAGAAATACAGTCAGATCATTTCTTTCCTTAGTCTCACTATGGTGCTTTGTATTTTCCCTCTTGAGAGGTGAAGGGAATGCTGGCATTGGTAGAGCAAAAGCTGGGAGAAACGGTGGGTTTGGTCTGTTGGCTGTTAACATCGCCAGGTGTCTCATCAAGGCTCATTCCAGTTCTCGTCTTCATCCTTGGAGGAAAAGAATTGAGAGGGGGCAGGAGAAGATGTGGAAGAGGACAAGTGAGGGCTTTCTGCATGTTGAGAGGAGGATATTTTGACAGAATGGGTGATGGTGGCTAGGGAAAGGGGGGAACAGGCAAGTAGTAAATGAGTTTGTGTTCCCGGCTGCTGAATAGCCCCAGGAGGTTCCCAGCAAGTCTGCCGCTTTTTTATTGGAGTTTTGTGCCGGAGTTATAAACCCTTTAAATGAGTCTAGATCATTAGGGAAGCTTGGCTGATCACTGATGAAAAAATATAACAATTAAAACAAAGGGCTGGAAGAGGAAAGCAGGGGGAGAGGGAGCTGGGAGCAAGCAGTTTTAATACTTAATAACAAATACTAATAATGGTGCTGAGTTGGGGACTAATTAAAAGTTTCTAAAAAGAGAGAGAGGAAGAGTGGAATTAATCTGGAGTGTTTTGTCTGGCAGCTTCCACGAGTGTCTGCATAAAGCACCCTGGCTGGGAGCACGGGCCAAAGGCTTGAGTGGAACAAAGCTCTGGAGACTGAGCAGAGCTCGCAGGTCACTCTGGCTCTGCTCCTCCACTGTGATTCGAGGTCTGGCCCCACTCTGGGGCTCCAAATGTCCCCTCTGCAAAGGGGCCGGGGAAGGGGAGCTCTGGGCCAATGGCTGGTAGGTTGGATGGGTTCCTGAGATGTTCATGGGACAGCTGGTCCTTCTACCAGTGCTGTCTTCAGGTGTGCTTCTAACCCTACAGAGATGAATGTTCCCAAAGCAGCAGCCTCACAGGTCTACTTCCAGCTGTGTGCTGGGGTCAGGGCATGGTGGAAGCAGAAACAACCAAAGCCATTGCATTTCAGTAACCGCTGCAGCAGCGGCATGAGGGGCTGCTCAGGCTGGAGCAAGGAGCAGATCAAATTATTTGCGTTCAATTTCAGCTAAATTGTTACCAATAACCACCACTGCCATCTTGCATTCTACATCCTTCTGGATAAAACGCCTGGCTGTGGTGAGTGCCAGCCTCAGACACAGCACTCCTTCCAGCACTGAGCTCCTTCGCTTTCTCATCTGTGCAAGCAACACTTCAGTTTTAATTGTGGTTGCTTTTTGCTGTTCGTTATCTTAATTCTGACTTGCTGACTATTTCAAGGGAGATTATGTCTGGGAAATGCCTTCCTGACCTGAGTTTTGAATTGTACAGAGAGAGATATGAAAGCTATCGTCACTGGATGTAGCAGGCAGCAGAAATGCATAAATGACTGCGGTAGGGACTGGGTCCTCTCCTCTCTCCTCTCTCCTCTATCTGATTTTTCCCCTTTCTGTTGCAAAGCAGCACCAGACACATTCACACTTGGAGCACAAACACCAGCAGAGCCCCCAGGTCCCTGGACATGCCCTCTGAATTGCCCATGCTGGGCACTGATGTCGGTGTTCTAAGTGGTCCCTCCTGGCCGAGGGAACATCTCAGCTTGTCTCTTCATCTTCTGCACAAGGCAGCTCTGCTACAGCTCTCTGCTTGACATCATTTTAGCCCCACTGAAGAAGAGCTGAAGTGGCTTTCGGTGGGCCTGTGTGAGCTGTTTGGCTTGAGAACTCAATCCTGGCTCCCAAAGCAGCCCCGAAGCGGCCAGCAGCAAGCTTTGCTATTCTGCGCCAGGGCTGCGTCTGTCTGTAAATACTTCTATTTCAGCAGCCTCTCTCCAACGTGACAGATTTGCTGTGAGGTACCTGGCAGCAAAGAATTTTTCTCTCTCTGTCTGACAAATGTATAGAATGTATTAGCTTTTCATGTTCTAATTTACAATATAATAAACTCCTCTGTGCCCTGGTCTTGTTCAGGGATGGGAAGCAGAGAGTTCCCCTGGCTGCTCTGGGGAAACCCTCCCGAAGTGCTGCGGGGAGGGAGGTGTTGGAAAGAGGGATGTGGTGCAGGGGAAGCAACGAAGGGGTGTTTGGGGACATCTCCATCAGTTGGGTTCTCAGATCACTGAGCATCATAGGCTTCCCCTTGGGGTTTGCTGCTGCTTCGTTGCTCCTGGTGTGTAAGACTTCATTGGGAAGCTTCTCCGTGTCACTGCATGGGGTGCACACTTAGAACTTTGAGGAGAAAAGGAATGGCAAGAAGGGAGCAGGTTTGAACATCCTCATTCAGGTTAAAAGGAGGGGAATGCAGGAGTACAATGTGGAAAGGAAAAAAAAAAAGATAGTTTCACTTTCAGTGAAGGATTTGTTTGACAAGGTCATGTAAAGAAAGAAAAAGAAAACTCAGTATCCAGAGAACCAGCCCCCATTCCATGTCAGTGTTTGTGTGTGCATTTGGCATCAGAATGTGCTCTGTGTGTAACAGCAGTGCAGGAACCAAAGCTCCCACTCAGGCCTGCTTGTTTGGTAACCACAACTCTGGTTTGCTTCCTAAGCTTTTCCTTCTGTTTGCTTTGCAACTCCATCAGAAAGGACCTTCTGATGGGACCTTATCTTTATTCATCAGGCTGCCAAGAATTCAAGAATACCACTTTTGTTCATTTAATGAAACGGGCATTTTGAGGGCTGTTTGCTTGTTTTTCTTCCTTCTGAATAAATGATTGCCCCATACGTAATTTTCTTCTAAGTAAACAGATTTGGTTCTGGTGTTTTGCTATTACTCCCAAGGACAGAAGGTTATATTTTCATAGATGACGTATCCATGATGTGCAGGTAGTTTGACACCACAGAAGGCTGCTGAGTGATGGACATCTGACATCTTCATAAGGCTGGGAATTCACATAAAAATTTGAGGGAAAATGAAGTCTTTCCAGGAGAAGAAGAGCAAACAAAAATGGGAGAAAAATGAGAGTAACCCAACCCGTAGATCGACCACTCGGGATCTCTAAGTGAAGGCTCAGACATTTCTGAGTGCTTTGAATCTTCTGGCTGACCTTTGCTTAGGTCATTTCCCCATTCACTGAGATATTTGTGGGTCTTCAGCACTGTCAGCACACAGAGCTGAGGGAACAAAGCTGATTGCATCTTTTCCACGGCCCAACTTTCCTCCTCAGAGCCAACCTTGAGGAGTGTAAGCCAGTGCCTGGAGATATGGGAGCAGTCTGTGTCAGCATCTGCATTAGCAATGAAATGATATGGATACAAAGACTGCAGCTTCTTGCATGTTTAAAAAGAGCCCCCACTCTGCCATAAAGCCTGACAGTCTCTATAAATCAAAAGGTCCTTGCTTACATATCCTGCTATGGAGAGTGTATATCCCAATCCTCCCTTGCACCATCACTGCTACCTGCTGGCTTGCTCCTGCAGTCAGTCCCTCCTCTGAGCTCTGACCAAGCTCACAAGAAGTAATTTCACCAGTCCAATGCAGGAATTCACTGGGACCTTTGTGGTCTGTAATACCAACACTGATGAAACAGACTTTTGAAAACCCAACTCGCATTAGGAGCCTGTCCCACGCAAAACCCCAGCGCAGTTACCACGATGCAGGAGCAGAGTGCAAATATCAGGAGAGTCAAAGCTGCGATCCTCGTCTGCAGGGATAACCACAACTCTTCCCAGGAGGACTTGGTATTTTCTAATGCTTCATGGATACTTAAAATAGTGCCCTGCCCTTTCTCTGTGGTGTGAGCAAACAAGGCGGTGAGTTATCACTGCCAGACCTTCTGCCCAGCCATCAGTCCCCTGGGACAGGTTTGCTGTAGGATTAGCTCAGGTGAAGGACACAGAGAATGTGTCTGTAGTGCTCCGGGATGGCTTTGCTGCAGGATTTGCTCAGGCAAGTGATAGGGGTTCATGTGTGTAGGCTGCCAGTGATGGATTTGGAATGGGATCTGCCTGATGATGGAGTAAAGACAGCCTGTCAGAATGTTTGCTACAAGAAGTGACACTGTTCCCAAGGCATCAGGTACAACAGTCTTCCTGTAGGATTTGCTTGGGTGGGACAAAGTTGCATCCAAAACTATAGAAACTCAAAGATAAAAGCCTGGGAGTAAAACTGCTGTAGGATTTCTCCAGGAAAGAAGCAAAATGTCCCAGCCCCGTACGAGCGCTGCGCGTCACCCCAGCACGTGTTCTCAAAGCAACATGACTTGTTGCTCATAGAGTTTCTTGTGATCATCAAACAGCTGAAAGTCTGGCGTGAGTAATTAAAATGCTAATTGGAAATTCACCATTCATCAGAGGAAATAGCAATGAGTTTCTTTCTTTCTTTTTTCTTTCTTTTTTTTTTCTTTCCTCCAGCATTTTCTCTCTAGTGGTGGCAGATGTTGGGGTTGTGAATTCATTGTCTGCCAGAGACACAGCAAAATCCTCTTTCCAAACTAGTTTTCTGTATTTTTGTTGATTGTCTGCTTAAATTAACCTTCTCTAATGAGATGAAGATACGCAGAGTATGTCTGTAATTTACTGGCTGTGAAATTAGTTAGTATGAATGTCATACATCCTGGTGGGTGACAGGGATTAGAGAGCTCTGTGAGTACCCAGGTAGAGGAGAAGGTGGCATCTGTCTTCAATGCCTATTTCCTGATGATGTGGGGAATTATCCTGTCTGGCTGTATGTATACACATGCACATTTCCAGGCTTTGCTCAGGGCTGTAAGAAGCAACAGGCCAGCGCTTGCCTTGCCCTCTGAGGTTTACACCAGTGCACAGTGAGCATGAAGTGAATGCAGTGCTGCCACACTGCCCAATTCATATCCATTCCTCACTGCTGTGAAGAAGCATCCCATGTCCCACTGCACACAGCTGAAATCCACAAGGAAAGGCAGAGGGCTTCGAGCAGTGGGGCTCAAGCTTCACTTTGGGATTTTTCCCCCCTCCACTTCTCCACTGCCCCACATCTCCAAGCCTCGCACGTCAAACATTCGGATCCAAACATCAGATTTCAATTCCGTGGCTCAATAAGAACGTGGTGTTGGAGTTCTCACTTGCTCAGGACAGGCCGATGTGCACACAAACCAGGCTCCCCCTTGGGCTGCTCACATCCATGAGCACACAACCACCCAGCTGGGGAGCACAGCGCCTGCACATCGGTGAGCATCCTCCCCTGCTCTGCAGCCCGGGGTGGGAGAGCAGATAACTGCACGGCTGGCAGCTCCCCTGTCTTAGGGCTAATGTATGGTAATGGCTGTTTGAAACACTCAACCCTCAAGACATTAGCACACACCTCCGCTTTCATAAAAGAGGGGAAAAAAAACCTTTCCTTTGTTTTCATGCTGAGCAGATAATCTGGATATTGTGTGTCAGATTCAATTTGAAGACATAACAGAAAGACAAATAAAAACCTCCCTCCCCGCTACCCCCGGCAGTTTTTTTCCAGTGTTTGGGATATTGTGATAATGGATTTGTGCTTGCAGGACCCGCCGGGGGCTGAGAGCCCCTGAGTTTGTGTATATGCCAAACGTGTTGCAGTTAAAGTGATGCGAGTCCCAAAGAAAATGAGGTTTGCTCAAGTTCTTTCTAACAATATCCGTTGCTTTAATGGAAGATATTATCACTGTTTGTGAACCTCGTCACATGTGAGGCTTCGAATCAGATGTGTTTACAACCCTGTGCTTTAAGAAGGTAGAAGGGGAGCACTGTTAGTTTGACTTTTTTTTACCACAGTTATTACAAGGAAAAAAAATCCATTTACTTGGGTTTGAGTTCAGACAGGCCCTAGATCAAAAGGCTAATGTTATATCCTGAAATTTGGGAAGATTTCTATCATTCATATCTGGGTCTGTATTTATTAGCTCCAGTGAAACAAAACACAGAAAAAAGAGAACAAACAAACGCACAAACAAAACTGCAGCCAGAGCTGCGAGTCCACCCCTGAATCTGAATGAGTTCAGACCTAGGTACAAGCTTCTAATCCACTTTCTCATTCTCCCTAATTGTCATTTTTGTTGGACGTGTATCTAACATATGCCAGTTACTCGCTTTTTCATAAACACAGTCCTTGCCCAAAGGTAAACAAGACAGACGGAACTCAAAGGCAGAGGATGGCTCTGCATTACAATTCCTCTGGCAGCAAAGGCAGCTTAGGAGGATCCTGTCCTTCTCCAGCCAATTCTTCCTTCCCTGTGCTGCAAGCAGCCCTCCCCTCGGATACATCCATGCAGCTCCGTGTAGGGGCTCAAGTTGATCAATTTTAAAAGATTTATTCGTAAACGTGGCCCAGTGTCAGCACAGCCCTCGGGCAGTTGCCTCCATGTATCTGGAGCAGTAAATTGAGCTGCAGCATGGGAAAGCACAGCCAGGGTGGGAAACTGCAAAATTGGCTTTGCCCTGAGAAACTGGGGATGTGGTGGGATGCGCTGAGCTGCAGCTGCGTCCATCCGCACCCAGCCATGGCTAGAAGGGCTGGAAATGAGAATTTCAGCTGTTGAGGAGATGGGATGGGGATGACTGGGAGGGCAGTGAGGGTGCAGGGTTGCTGGGAGGTGGTAGGAGAGCACTGGGACATTGTTTTGGGAAGGGAAGAGGAGGCTTTAGGAGGCACCAAGGGGACCCAGTACAGCCAAGTGAGCACGGGGCTGGGTTGTGTGTATGGGTCCTTCCTACGTGTAGGCTTGTGTCTAATATAAATTCACCCCTAAAATGGTTTAGTTTAAAACCATTCCCCCTTGTCATGTCACTGCACATCCTGATGACACAGCCACATAAACCACAGCCACGGAGCACGCAGCCAGCAGCACTCTGAGCTCCCCACCGCTCGTTCTTCCCCTTCTTCCTTCTCAGCCCTGATCATTCCTAGTCATAAGCAGGTTTGAGAGGTTGCTGCCAATGTAGTCAATTAATTCTGTTTGCCACCGTGACTTGTGGGACCTGGCCTATGAAGAATGGGGTTTGCCAAGCTGTACATCATCCTCTCTGTTCTGCATTTCTAATATAAAGGAGAATGTAGCCTGGGAGGGATACAGATTCACTTCTTCAGCATCATGAATAACATAAAGGAAATCCACTTTTTCCAGCTATGATCTCATCTTTTTTTAACAAATACAGGAGTTAATCCCCCCCTCATTTTGAGGTGGGTGGGTGGGAAGGAGTTAGCTTTCATCCAAAGCTTTCACCCATGCCAGAAATCTCCAGGGGGAGGCAGAGGGCTGATATCCCTGCAATATAAGCATATTCCTTGGCTGGTGTAAGCCAGCATTGCTCTGACAATGTTGAGGTAATTGGTGTGAGATGCGAATCAGGTCGCATTCAGCCTGAGAGTGATGTGAGTGAAAATGTTCTAGTGGGGGGTGAACATCAAAGAGGAAAAAAGAAATCAGAGGAAGGTGTAAAATAGTTACTTTACCCATAACATCAGCGTTCATGTCCTGTAAAATTACCACAAGAAACAGCGAGATACACAGCTGCATGAAACACGTCTTCTTGTCCCAGGGAAAATAGGAAGATTTTTCCATCTCGTCTATATGAAAATTTAGAAGTCTGAAGTTTTTGCAAGGCTACATTCTGATTAGGGCAATAGAAGCATTTCTGTTTAGTTTTCTTGTTTTGCGGTCTTTCTGGTCATGTCGGTGTTCTGGTGTAGCTTTTAATTAGCAGGAATGTTGGAAGAAAACATTTTAATCTGGGAGAAAAAAATTTTAAAAAGCACACAAAAAACCTGACAGCACCTTCTATACAAAAAGGAAAAAAAAAAAAGAGAAGGGGGAAAAAAAAAAAAAAAGAATTTATTAAAACTGACCCTTTCCTGCAAACAGTTCTGATTTCAAAGAATTGTAGTTTTCCAAGGAAAAAGAGGCTTATTGAAAAGTATCCAGGCAGCTCCTGTGCTGCCGCAGAGCCGTGTTGGCAGCACACCTCTGTTCTCGAGGCAGAACACCTTTTCTGAAGAGCTCTGCAGTCTGTGGGGACAAGTACCCTCTCTGGGCTCTGTCCAACACCAACCTTGAGAGTCAATGCACACATTGTGCATCCCCTTTCACAGAGATCTGCCGCTATTCTTGCCTTGTTCTTTCATTCTCCTAGTGCACGGTAAAGGTCACTCTTCATGAAAGTAGATATTTGCTCGTTGTGTTCAGGGGGAAAAAAAGTGTAACCCTTGCATATGACGGAGGGTTTAGGAGGCATTAATGGACTCTCTCTGCAAAGTTCCTTGGGCATGAATTCCTCTCATACTTCTGCCATGACGTGGTCAGACATGTTCTCACCTCCCTGCAGGCAAGGATGGCACGGGGCAGCAGCAGTGTTCCTGTGCTGGTTGCTGGGGTTTCTGCTGTAAACCTTCAGCATCTATTAATGCACTTTATGTTTGTACTGAAGAGTTTATAGAAGGTGCTTTCCTTGGTCTCACACTGAATTCCCTCTTGAGCCCGCTGAGTTCAGGCTGTATTACACAGCTATTGTAAATTGGATAGCAGCTGATCAATAGACACTTGTCCTGACGATGAATGACCCTGGATCAGATACAGGGCCTTTCAGAGAGGAATCTTAAAAAGCCAAATTTGGGGCATGAAGTGAAGCAATGTAAACAAGGGTGGCCAGGTGAGGTTGGCTGCTTACGGAGCTGCTGGTTCCTCTGAGTCTTGCTTCACCAGCAGGCCATGGGGCAGCTGGCACTGACTGGAACTGGCAGCAGCAACAGGCTTGGGGTGGAAAAGAAGTGATTATTTGAGTGGAGAACATGGAAACCACATGGCTGGAGCTTGGGTCTTGGGCCTAGGCCCAAGGTGAGAACAGGCTGGGCAGGGACTTTGCACAAGGTGGGCAGTGCCAATCACCTTTGGTGTTATGCCTGAATCTGCGAAACCCAAACACGGCTCTGCCATTTAAATGACAGGCCTCACTCTATTAGTTGGCAATTACAGCAGGATCTTAATTTCTGTGAGGGTCAGCCACTTCAGGGGAGTATTCTCAAGAACTTGCTTGTCAGTGCGATACCTTTAGGAGTACAGGAAGTCTTAAGTTTCCACCCAGTCTGATCAGTCTTGAGTTTAAATAATAACATTTCATCTTACTTAATGAACTGTCAGCCATCTCCTGAGGAAGACACTTTAATGAGTGGAGAATCATGTCCAATGCTTATTTATCTAAGTCAGGAGCAAAGATCTGGTAACGATCTCTCTTCATCCTTGTGTCTGATTTGCGTGTGTCAGGCCACTTCCTGATCCCAGCACGGTAATTTGCATAAGAAAGAAGGAATTCGCTGAGTGGTCACCAAGTTTCATTCCTCAAAGCTGAGGAAACTTCAGCCTCTTACCAAAGTAGGCTGAACATCAGCTCGAAGTGTGCTTAAAGTGGGGAGAAAGTGGAAGAGATGAAAGGGGAAGAAGGGGAGGAGAGGCCAGAGCTGGTCTTTAATTAGTTGGGAAGCACTCGTATGGACTTAACGGTGCAAACATTTCAGTCTGGAAGAATTAGCAACATTAAGGAATTGGCTAGGTCCTCTTCTGGCTAATAACCATTTTTTTTCCTCACAGAATTTTCACTAGTTCATAACAGGCATTACTGAAATCCAGGGGCTGTAACGCACGATATAGAGGGAAAAACAGTACGTAAAAGTTGGGGAGGTGGAAATGAAAAGATAGAGGGTTTTGTGTGATTGATAGCATGGAATGCAGACTTCTGGCATGCGCTTAGATCAAGGGGAGGCATTCAAGCCACCTAACTTCAGATACTAAAAAAAAGTATAATTAAAACAATTAGTCTCCCCTGGAACTACTAAGTCAAAGTGTCTCCATTGGCTACAGCAGAGCCAGGACAGACTAGCTTGTAACTAAGGGAGCAAAATTAGCACATACATTTTGGTGGAGGAATATCGCTACCCCCCTCAGGTGGTGACTGAGTCTAGATGAAGCATGGGAGTGAGCCTCAGCAAACCCGGTTACAGTCTGGGGAGCAGAACAGGCTGCTCCATAGGCACTGCTCACATGCAGCCTGAGCTGTGTTAATATGTAGAATTCAGTGTTTGCTTTGCACTGAGCAGGAGAATGGATTAAATGAGCTTGGGAGATCCCTTTTGACCTAGATGTTTCTGCAACTCCGCGATTTCATAAATTTTGGGTATCATTTTTGATACCCAAAACCCATGCACAGTATTGAAGCCAAAACACTAGAGTGAGCTGAGTAGAGGCATTGTGGTGTATGTTATGGAGGTGAACCATTCCAGTTTGATGTCTGCTTTCTTCCAGCAGCATGATGTTATTGTCTCAATTTCAATTCTCCACCATTCTGATTTTCAAATCCTTGATTAAGGAACTGCTTCTTTACCTCTTACTTTTTTTTGCTTTTGTTAATATGTTCTAAGAACTTTCTGGACAATTTTCTCTATTCTTTACTTACCAGATGTTTGCATTGTAGAGAAAGATTCAATATGGGCAAACAGAGGGTAGTCATAACCAGTAATAAGTACATTTGCTGTCTCAAAAGCATTAATTTTCAAAAGTTGAAAAAAATTACAAATGAAA
Organism: Penelope pileata; assembly: GCA_013396635.1. NCBI lineage: Eukaryota > Metazoa > Chordata > Aves > Galliformes > Cracidae > Penelope > Penelope pileata. The sequence continues at coordinate 1,582,810 of WBMW01000471.1, forward strand.
TTGATTAGAAGAGAAACTGCAGTCAGAGAAAATGCTGATTGCAAATTGGGGATTCTGCAAGAGGAGTTTATTAGATAGCCAAAACACCACAATTTCATGTGAAGTAGGAAGACAACGCTGGCTGGAATCCAAGCCTTGATCTGTTACAAAGGAAGATGGCGTTGAGAAACTCGTATCCATACATTTAAAAAAAAAAAAAAGTCCTGTGAAAATTCAAGATGGGGAATGAAAAAGAGTTAGTTCAAATGAGGAGTTAGGAAGTGCGGAGAGTTGATAAGGAGGGCTAAAAACTTCAGGGAAAAAAACTCCATGGCTGGGAGAACAAAGGAAATTAATGAGGGGTGAGATAGTTTGCCTGTGGAAAACAAAAATCCTAGCAAAGCACTCCTGAATGGAAGCAGCAAAATCATCAAATGAAAAAGATACATTCACATGCAAAGAAGCAATCCTGGTACTGAGAAAGAAGCAGTGGACATTTATATTACATGATGATGAAGTGCTTTACAGTACTTCGGAAAACAAGTCAGGTACACAGATGGGAGTAACAGTTTAAACTCAGCAGACCCAGGAAGCTTGCACAAGGACTCTGAAGAATTAACCAAACCTCTTTTTGGTCTGCTGACTTTAGCTTCTAGTAAACCTTGCACCACAGCAAAAGACACAGCATTACAGAGTAATATTTTTTTAAAAAACAACAAAGTCAAGAAGGTTGTTGCTATGTGACAGGTAGCATGGTACCAATCTTAGGCAAAATAATGGGACCAAATAAGCTGATGCCAGTCAATAGAGAAGCAAAGGGTAGAAAGAAAACGGAGTTTCTTCAACATGACTTTGTAGAAAAAGATCTTTTCAAACAGAATTAGTTTTATTCTTGGAGACTGCAGTTTTGGTTGATAGAAATGTGTATACACATAATGGATTGACTTTTGTTTAAGTAATTCCCAGCCCTCTGGCACTTCATTGTGCTAATTTCATTACATATGAAGAGCCCTTAAACATCTGAAACTGGATAACTGCTGGTGTCCAAAGGCATTGGATAACCTGGGGAAAAAGTGTAAAGACAAAAAAGAAAACAAACAAAACCTGCAAGAATGTAAACAAGAGTTTACACAGATCACTATCAGAGCTGCTGTTTTTCATTGCTTTTTCATGAATGATTTGTGATACCATCACAAACTGCAGAAGGAAAGGTGACTTGGAAGCTTTTGGAGCTCTTTATAGGAACCTGCATGAGGAGGAGGTAATAGATACTATAGGACTCTTCAATCTGAGAAACCATGAAGAGAATCAGTGTCTGGAAGCTGAAGGCAACAAATTCAATTTAAAAATCAGGGTTTTTTTGTGTGTTGGTTTTTGTGGTGGTCATTTTTTAGTCATTTCTTTGCTTATTTAAGTAGTGAGTGTGATTAACCATTGCAGCACACTGCTGTGGGGAAGATGTAGGATCACGAGATCTGGGTCAGAAAATGCCTGGGAAGGGGTTTGTCAACAGAGCCACTCACAGGGATGCTGCTGAGTGTGGCAGAGAGAAGTACCAAGGTGGAGAGAGAGAGAAAGCATACAGCTGCTAGAAGCTCAGAAGATGTGAAATTAATGTGATCTCCCTCATGTGACCTCACACAATGTGAGCTGCGTGTTCCACATGGCCCCATGGAGTGCCCACCGCATCCTTCGTGCCTGCATCCAGGGCAGCACAGTTTGGGCACAGAGCGAGTTGAAAAAGAAACAGCAGAGAGAAGTTTCCCCTCCCTCCTGAGCCTACAAGCTTGCAGCCAGCACACAGCAGAGCTGGAAGAACTGTGTCCATCGGGTGCCTGCTGCCTCTTTGGGGCAAACGCTAATGAGCAGTGATGAGAATGAGCCCAGCTCCTGCGCTCACCGCCTTCCCCACGGAACGGCATTAATCATGTCAGCTCCCCTTGCTACAAGAATGGCTGCCTTAATGGGAAACTCCAACCAGCCAAAATATCCTGAGGGGAGAAGGAAATGGAGAGGAGAGGGAAGCGTGTAGCAGAGAGGTAGCGAACGGTGAGCACAGCCCTGCCTGCTCCAGAGCAGGGAGTAAGGCTGGGTCTGCTTGGAAAGGCTTCCCCTCTCCCCTGTTCTCCCTCCTGTCTGTTCCCATGCTCTTTTGACAACTTATTATTAGAAACATTTCTGCATATTCACTGAACACTGCTTGACAGGTTTTTCAATGCACCTGAGATCCATCAATGCAGATGAGATCCATCCTTTTGCCCTGGCTTGCAAAATGCCATTGCGTTCTACCTTGGATTCCACCTTTTCCACTTTTGTTTTTCCCACCTGTTTCCCAGGTGAGAGGAACACCACTTAGTACCCAGTATGTGCAAAGAGAGCTCCCTGGAGCCTTCCCCCTGGGATGTTTGCTCTGCGTTTTTTCAGCAATAATTCCCAGGAGAAGGATGGAAGTCATCAAAGGATGATGCTTTGTGCAGCTCAGCATCTGAGCTAAAAACCCATGGAAATTGGTGTGAAGGAAGAGTAATAGTTACTGTTTCCCTTGCTCAAGGGGTGGAATACTCTCTTTCTTCATGAAGCGAGGCAGCATTGGCTGCGCAGTGGGATTGCTTCCATTTCTTATGAAACGAGAGCTTGGAAGAGGGAAAAACAAGTGTGGAAGAAACCTGTCTTGATGCTGTAGGCCCCACGCCCAAGAAGGATTTGCCTAGGCTGTACAGTCTGAAAAGGTCAGGCTATGCAAAGAATCCCAAAATACTCTCCAATACACCCCAATCTGTGCTTTTGTTCATGTGTCAGTATTTGCCCATGGTCCCAGGTGCTTAGCACTGCTAGGACACCTTTGTGTCTCTCAGGATGAGGCATCATAGAATCATAGAATCATAGAATGGTTCAGGTTGGAAGGGACCTTAGAGATCATCTTGTTCCAACCCCCTGCCATGGGCAAGGACACCTCCCACTAGACCAGGTTGCCCAAAGCCCCATCCAGCCTGGCTTTGAATACTTCCAGGGAGGGGGCTTTGAATCATCACTCATCGGGTCCCATGAGTGCTGTAGCCTGAGCATGTCCTACGGCTCTGGTCGTGCTAATCTGCGTGAAGCCTTCAGTGATAGGTGGTGCTGCAGAAGAGGTGTTTATCTTAGCCCATAAATTTTCTCCTTTTGAGAAATTCAGCCCCAGAGACCTGGCAGCCCGGCACACAGAAGGAAATGAGGCTGCCAAAACACAGATAACACAGGCAGTGTGGGAAAACCCTCCGTGTATATGATAAACTGAATCTGTGGGATTTGTTGTCACAGGATATTAATGAAATGAATAATTTAGGAGGAATCAAAGAGTTTGCAACCTCACTGAGAGCTCTGTCCAGACAAAACATGATACAGGTTGAAATTTATAATGACTAAATCTCTGCAACATAATCTAATTATCAGGCAGGGTTAGGCAAAAATGACCTCCCATGGGAAGAAATGCACAATTAAATGTGTTAGATCTGATCTGATGAGCAGGTATGTTAAACCTGCTTCTGAATCACCCAGTAGTGAATTTTTTATCAGAATTGCAGCAGCAGATCAGACAACCTTTTTACTTCTCTTCTTGCCAGAACTCTGTGATCTTTTCAGATACAATATTCTATTCCCTTTCACATGGAAATGTTTGCAAACAATATCTTGGAGGTCTCAGAAATGTGATTTCACACTCGCTTGTGAAAACATGGCCTCAGACAGGCTCTGCCTGGCAGCTTCTGAGTAGCTGTCAGTCAGCTGTGTCATTGCTTGAACGAAATTTGGGTACCAAGAAGTTGATTTCCCCACTGTAAATGTCGTCCTCCCGCCATGCAGCCTCCCTTCGAGCAGCTGTGAGCATCGTGGCCTCGAGCTCAGCAATCAGTGGCGCAGGAAATCAAACCCCCAGCACTCCTCCCAGCCATCCCCTCTCCCTGGGGTCAGTGATGTATCCCACTGCCTGCACACCAGTGTAGTGCCCGTCGGTGTTCTGCTGTTCGTGTTGTGTTACTTTCATGGAAGCCACATCTAGAAGACACCAAAAATGCTACACGCATTCAGAAGAGGCCTCATTTTCCCAGGCATGTTTCCCATGCCGGTGGGCTCAGTGCATTAACAGTGTGATGCTCTTCTGCGTCTGTGCATGATTGCAATCGAAGCAAAGATCCGCACCGGAATGACAATGCTGAGCAGAGCAGCAGGGAGACGTGCTCTGTAGGAGACATCGCCCATGTTTGCAATCAGCATCAGAAGCAGAGGGCCTTGGGCTGACCCTCCGCCTGCTCCCTGGTGCTCGCAGCGTTTTCACAAGCGCCGCTGATTGCGTTCTCTCCAGCAGCAGAGGGCCCAGGTGTTGTTTTATTTTTAGGTGTATTCCGGAGTCTGCTGCAGGCTGTGAACTGGTGTCAGCAGAAGGATTGAGAAGCAATGAAGTGCTGCTCTTCACTTAGCGATGTCATTTTCCCCCGCATAACCTCCCTCTCAAGGATGCTGGCCCCAAGAGCCTGGCTGGGCAGCGGTGCCAGGCTGGCTGCAGCTGCACAGTGTGGGAGGGAGCACCAGCAGCCAGCCATCAGCCAGCCCCAAACACAGGCACATGGCACTGCGGGGTGGCCGCAGGGAAAGGGGAACCTCCACACTCACCTTCCACATTTTCCTCCCAAATTATTCCTCTCTGCTGCTTGTGTCTGCATGGATAGCCTACGGGGTGATGCTGCAAGACGAGGGATGCAGGATCTGGGAGCACAGCGGCTCCCCAGGGAGGCTGCCACCCTACAGCTGGGTCCCACCGTCCCCAGGACCCTGCAGGTCTAGGAGCAGTCAGGGCTGGGCTGTGGGCACCACGTGGGTGCATGGCACAGTGAGGGGCAGAGCCAGCTCTGAGCCCGCACACAGGGCTTGGCCACCTGCCCCTGGATAAGAGAGGTCAGCGAAGCAAAGCTGAAGCTGTCAGAATTGCTAAAAGTCCTGCACAGCTCTGGGAGTCATGGGGAGGTCATGGCTCCGGTCAGGTTTAATTTCCCAGCAGAGCTCACCCAAGGTGGGAGCCGAGCAGGCAGAGCAGTGACAGCAGTGACAATGCCAGTGGCTCCGAGGTGCTGGGGCCATGCAGGCTCTGGGGCACACGGGAGTGCGGCTGCCCCACAGGGAAATGGCTCAGTCCTTGCATACGCTGCTCCTTGCTCCCCCCCTTCTCCCTTCTCAGCCTGTCCCTTTCTTGTTCTGATCTCAGGAATGCTTGCTGGATGTCCCACCAAAACTTCTTTGGCACTGTCTTTACTCCTAATCCATTCTGCAAATCTGCATCCGTGCTGGTAGAACTGTTTGTCTGATGATCACAGAGGCACATGTGGGGACAGTGCTGCCGTCCAGAGGGGTGTTAACAGCAGCTCTGAGCACTGGAAACTGCACGTAGCATTGCTGCAAGAACAGCAGGGGAGAGACCAAGTCCCCAGCTGTGCTCAGTTCTGGGCCCTGCGAGCAGCGTGGGGTTGGGCTCATCCCTGAGTGCCCCGTCACTGCTTCTCTTGCTGTGATCTTTGTCACCCAGCTCACACTGCCCTTCGTTTTCCCGGGATGGCCAACGCCTGTTGTGCTTCACAGCCATCTCAGCACTGTATGTGCTGGGGGATATGAAATGGGGATGCAAAGCAAGCAGCTGACACCCAGACAGACAGGCATTATTCTGAAAGCCCTGGTTGCTTCCCACAAAAAGAGCTTTTCCCACATTTGCTGTGTGAAATACAGCATTCCAGGTCTGCCAAAGGTGCCCAGTGTCTCATCTGATCTGTGCCAGCCAGGAGACTGCCTCTCAGCAATTACAGAGGTAGTGATGCAGGACCCCTAATGAATTGATCATTCGGGACCTGGAGAGGTTCAGAGGATGTGTTTGTGTGAGCCGTGGGGACAGGACACCTCCACAGCTCCACGAGAGCCAAGGACAGGACAAAGCCATGAGTAGAGTTGCTGGGAGCAAGGCGGGGGAAATGGTGGCTGGTGGGCTGTGTACAAGGACTGGCATCTTTCTGCAGTAACTCCTTGTTGGATCCTGCCACATTCACTGCATATCCGCAGCCTTGACTCTTAACAGCATTATTTTAAATTTTAAATTTTGTCCCTCTTGGTATTATTTTAACAACCGAGTGGATCAGTATTCATGGTAGTGACGAACTTTCTGTTTCAATCCGCCTCCGAGGTCAATTGAAATATTTTTCAAACAAAACACTCTGATTTGTTTAAAAACTTGCTTTATGAAGTCATTTTATGAAGAGTTTCAAGAATTTGGGATTTATTCAGGAATCAGATTTACTTTGAAAAAAAATATTAACAACTCTTAGAAATAGAAATTCTGACACCTATCTAAATCAGATTCTACCTGTGCCTGCAAAAATTAAAAAAAAAAAAAAAAGTAACATTTATACCAAGCAACATTGAAAAGGAATGGAAAGAAAGCTTGGAAGAAGTGCTGTAAATATTTGAAAATAAATAGCAGCAACCACAACAACAGTAGCAGCGTGTTGCCTGTGCAAGTCTTATTTGAGCACAGTCCAAAAAGAAAGGGGGTAAGGGAGGGTGGGAATAAGCTTAGAATTAAATGTTGAAGCCTGTAAAATTTGCAGGTTAGACAATGTGACTAATTATCAAAAAAACCTGGAGAGTGTATTAAAATGAACTATTAGGAATGGGAAAAAATGGTGCAGGGAGCTGATCCTGGCTGTGACAAAGCTTACACGGATGCCAGAAGCAATGGAGCAAATGGAAATGCAGAGCACAGGCATTGGAGGGAAGGGACACCTGGCAATGCCTGTGAGCCCGTGGTTAAACAAGAAAGGCAACGGCTTACTGGGGATAAATCTGCAAAGGAGAAAATCTCTGTCAAACAAAGAACAAGGTGCCAAGTGGTGTGAGAGGAGAGAATACCTAAACACAGAACCTCGAGTGCTTGGAAAAACGGGTAAAGAAATTCCCCAGTGAGAACCAAAACCACTCAATAAAAAAGCTGCGAACTCGCTGCAACAGCTGAGAGCCTGGGAGGGGGGGCAGGGTGCAGGGGTGGAACCACCTCGGGCCTCTGAGAAAGGCCTGCACCTCCAGGGCCACGAGAAACGTCCTGGGCAGGGGAGAGGAGCACAGTGAGACCCTTTATTGGGGGAAAGATGTGTTTTGTGTTGAGGATCCTGGAAGCTAGGTCTGGTCCCGAGGAACAGCAAGGCTGGGAGGGAGAGAGCACTGAACTCTGTGCCCCAAACCAAACCATTCTAGGCAACCCTACAGGTTGGGGAGAGCTCATGGATTTGGGAACCCCAA
>WBMW01000471.1:1590118-1756476 GCA_013396635.1 Penelope pileata
ACCCCAACACCAGGAATGGCCCTGCCAGAAGTGATTGCTCCTTGCACAAGCACTCCAAAAGGGTGCCTGGAGCTCTCAGGAGCTTTGAGCCAAATCTGCATGGCTGGGTTTGGGGGCAGCAACCCCAGCTTGGGGGCTCGGGTGCTTGAGCTGAACGGCTTCTCCCCGCCAGCTGCCATTAGCTGAGCTGGGATGGGATGGGATGGGATGGCAGCCTGAGCAGCACTGTGGGGAGCAGCTGGAGCCTGGGCTGCCAGGGGGATCGCCAAAGGGAGTGTCATCTGCCCCAGGTGGCAAAATGAGTTAACAGGAGACAGAAAGAAAGCCAGTTCCCTGTCCTAGCCTTCCTCAAGCATCAGTGTGTACTTTTCTGTCTCAAACTTCTTGGTTGTCCTAAAGCTTTTTAATTGTTTTCTTAATTGTTTCAGGCCTCAGCCCCCAGCTGGAGCCAGCCTGGGAGGTGACAGGAGGGGCTGGGTAGGAGAAAGTCACAAAGAAACCACCCATAGGTGTTGCAGGGGGACAGGCAGGAGGTGCTGTGTGCTCTGGGATCTCTGCAGTTTTAGGGGTGAAGACATGGCAGGCGGGTTGCTTATTAAACATGGCAATATTTATGAATATAAATTAAGTATAGCAGTGCTAGTGCAGATATTGTTTCCTAGGATGGCAGAAAAGCTTTAAAATGGAGCATAAAGGAATAAAGAGGTGGGATATGGAGGCTTCTCTTCCTTCTCTTTTCCTGTTCCTATCCTGAGGCTCCCTACTAAGTGATGACTTTGTGTAATTAAAATGAACAAAGTAAATGGCAGCAATCCATCTTCACAATCACAGCGTTTTCTCCTTCCCTTTGTTGAAGTGCTTTGTTCATCCTAAATTGGTTAAAAAAAAAAAAAAAAGGAGAAGTAAAAAAATAAATAATAAAAAATACAGAAATAGAAGTTGAATGGGTGCCTGCAGGGGCTGTATTTTTAGCAGCTCATCAGTTTGCAGAGAAGCTCAGAGGTTGCAAATTCTAATTGCCAACCTGGAAGGCGGAAAGCGGGACAGCTGAAAGAGGGGACGTGTTGTGGGCAGGGCAGGGGGTGAAGCAGGGCGGGAAGGGGCTGTTGGCACCTTCACTGCTTGCAGAGTGTGGTGGGCACTGCGTGTGGGGCCATCTGGCTGCTGCTGGTGGCACAGGGTCTGGCGCAGGGCTCATGGAGCCCAGTGGTGGGAGGGATGTTACCGCCTGCCTGGAGCTGTGCGTGTTACGTGTCTGCTCCTGGGAGGATGGGGATGTTTGCAGATGGGACACATCAGAGAAAGGACAGAATGAGCCCAACAGATGGGAGACAGAGGGTGGTCTGGGCGCTGGTCTGGGAGCCAGGCCTCAAAGCACGAGTGGAGTGCGAGCTCTGTGCAGCCCTGAAAAGTTCCTCAGCTCAGCCCTGCTCTGCACCCAGCTGCTCTGTGAGCAGGAGGTCACAGTGCGAAGGGGCTGACGGCTTCTGCTGGTGTCCTTCCAGAGCTCAGACTGTCCCATCGCCACCTAAAACTGACGTGGTCCCCACAACATCCCCTTCCCTACCCCCAAGTGCATCTCTTGTGCTTTGCAGCTGTGGGTCATGGGGCAGCTCGGCCGATGGCTGCACACTGCTGGGGCTGCAGAGCGGGAGAGGGCTCTGCGCATCCCGCTGGGCACTGGCAGGTTTTTGGCTTGCTTTCCTGATAGACTATTTTCATCCCTCCTGTCCTACTTCCTTCCACACGGGCCTCGTTTTCCCCCCAGGGACTGTAACTAAACTCACTCCTGTCTATAATCCCAATTGGTTCATCAGTTCTCTGGAGCATTTCCAGGCATACAGCGAGCTGGCCACGTGGGCAGACCATCTGATGCTATGCACAGAAAAAGCTATGTGCAGGCTGGGCCGTGCCAAACGGGCCTTGCTATGGGTGCAGCTCTTGGTGTCAGGGCTCTGCTAGCAGCCTTGTTACAGGCAGATAAATAGCTCCACAAAATCCATCTTCCTCTCCATGAAAGGCCCACTCCTAGCGCAAGGCAGGAGATGCCTGGCAGAAAACGCATTTCAAGTAACTGCTGATTTGCTGAGGTAATGGGTTACAGAGATAGAAGTAGGACAGATAAATCAAAAAAACACGGGCAAAAACATATGTAAGCAATGCTGTAAGGACAGGACTCGAGGGTGAAATGGAGAAAAGCGTGGCCATGGCTGATTGCAAATCATATCTGATTTGCAGAGCGAGTGCTGAGTGGAGCTGGTAAGGTCACCCTTCCATATGTATGAACTTGCAGATATCCCTGCTGCCTCGCTCCCTCCAGCTGCATGCTCCAGAGCTGGCTTCCCCAAACCCCTGGACACCGGTACAAAAGGAAGGACTTGAGGCACCCCCACAGCCCAGCAGCATGGGGGGAGATGTGCTGGGTCCAGAAGGAGGCAGTGCTGCACCCACTGCTGGCACTCAGCATCCCCTTCTCCCTGGAGAAGCCGGCCGGGAGAGCACAGCCCCGTGCCGGCCTTTGGGATGCTGCTGCTGCCGCATTAGTCACGCTGCCGCGTCCGGCTGCCTGCAGGGCTGTCACTTCCTTCTTCTTCAAGGGAGAGCCAGTGGGCTGAGGAGGCTCCGGTCCCATCTGCCAGCAAAGCCGTGGCAGGGAAAGAGCAGCAGCTAGTGGGGAGGTGCTGGGAGGGGGAGTGGTGGGTTCCGTGGTAATTAGGATGGCTGCATCATCACTTATGCAAATAGGGGGAAGGAGGAGGCTTCCTGCAGCAGGCAGCCTGAGTGGAGGAGAGGAGGGGAAGATGGAGCTGTTCTCCATCAAGGGAAAGAAACTTGGCATGTGTGAAGGAGAAGCGATCGTTTCGGATACATTCTTTATATCCAGGAAATACACAGATGCCCTTCAGGATGAGTGATTCCTGGTTAGCGTGGCTCTCACCCTGGTGCACGCCATGCACACCCACATGTGGATGAACACAAACTGGTTGGTTATTCCTCAGCCCCAGCTCTGCCGCGCTGCCCCTGTGCAGCATCAGCAACACCAACACTCCAGTCCATCCCTCACCTTCCCCATTTGCCTCGAGGGCTCAGACCCGCTGGTGGGGCAGCACCGAGCCCGCTGCATGCAGCTCATCCTCCTGCTCCACTGATCCCTGAGGAGTGCAGCTCCATTGCTCTTAGTGGGAAGAGGGTTGAGCAATATTGTCATCTTACAGCACCAGCTTCTGTCTGACACCACCACAGATGTGTTTGCACTCAGTTTCCACTTGTCACTTGGCCAGGCATCTGCCTGCCTGGTGCAGCCAGCTGTGGCTGCCTCGCCTGCTCTGCTGGGCTGCCAGGTGGGGCTGCAGCAGGCTCCATCACATCCCAGCTGTACAGCTCTTGGCCCCCTTGCTTGGCAGCTGGAACCAGTCAGACCCTGAAGTCAGGGACAAGAAAGCAGCAGAAGAGCTCCAGCCATCTTCTGTCCATCTCCCCATGGCATGGCCGGTGCAGTCCTGTGCAGAAGGACCCAGTGAGGCAGCTTTGGTGCTTGGAAGGGTACGTGGAGAAGCAGTTGTGAGATTCTGACAGTGTGGCAGCTCTGTCTTAGCCTCACACACGCCGGGGTTCCTAGCAGAAGCTTGTCCTGCTGGCTGGTGGCTGGCTGTGGGCAGTCAGCAGTTTGTGAGAGTTTGTTATGGGGGTTTTTTGGTGTATTTTTGTTGTTTGGAATGGGCAAAGCCATTTAGTTTCCCTAGTGCCAAGAAACAAATAGCAAAACAATACCATGAAGTCCTTGCTGCCTTGGGACTATTCTTTGTGTGAACTGTATGGGCAATGGGGAGCTCTGGATTGAGAAGATGCTCAGGACCACATGGAGCTGGCATTGCAGACGGCTTCAAGCAATCCAGAAAGTTCCTTTCCTGAGCACCTTAGCAATAGGATCACACACACCTTTCTGCTGTAGGTGGAGTTTCTCCCAGCCCCAGTGTGTTGTCAGATGAACAGCCTAATCATAAAAACATTGTGTTGTTTCCAGGCTTGACAGGTTTTAATGCAGGGCAAAGACAAACAAGCGAGATGAAGGCACAGAAGATCAGTGCTGCCGGTTAACTAACAGGGATCTTGTCAGAGCTCGTGCATCTCCAGCAATCCCTCATCCTCTGCAGAGCTCTGCCTGCTGAACAGGGGCTCTCTCCTTGGCCCATATCAACTCAGCCACGCTCAACCATAGCATTTATTTACTTGTTATTCACAGTTTATTTGCCCCGTAACATGGGTAGATAGACGAGTTCACAATCCCCTGTCCCTCTTCTTTCTCTTGCTGCCAGAGAAGGGTCAGCTCTCCATTTGCTGCTTCCAGAAGTGGAACCTGGGCATGAGGGCAGGGAAACCCTGAGTGCCATCACACTGAGGTTCAGCCTTCATATGCTAGCAAATGGCTGAGCCAGGAACCCTGGTGCTGCTGCACCTTGGGCTGCTTTCCTCTCTTGAGGCTGTTGGCCATGAAGCCAACTTTGTGCAAAACCCAGCTTCTGTTGCTGAGGTTGCATTGACTGAGGTGCACTGGGTCTGTGTCAGTGGCTACAGGCAAACTGCAGCTTGTTGTGTGCTTGCAGGGAGTCACGTCTGCAGGAAAACGTTCCTTTGGCAACCAGCTCTTAAACATTGCAGTTTTGTTCCTCCTTTTGTCTTTAACATGAAAAAACAAAGGCATATTAAGGCTGGAGGGATTCTGTTGACACCAGAAACTTTTCCTGCAAGTGCAGTACGCACAGGAGGGCTGTGGATGTGACAAATGAGCGTTTGCAAGCTGCGTTGTGCCTGCAGTCCCCACTGGAGGTGAGGAGGAGGAGCTGGGGTGGCAGTGGGGTCCCAGCAGAGCTCTGAGCCACCCCTGGGGATGGGGGGCTGCTGGCTGCCTCGCCTTCGCGACGTGGGAAGGCCCGTTATCCAGAAACACAGCGGAAAAGGTGCATTTATGTAAACATTAAAAAGTGAAGTCTGCGGAGTCCAGGGCCATCCATCTTTTAAATCTTGCTTTTATAGCATTATTATGTGAGACAGTCTCATAAAAAGCTCTCTGTAGATGTTATTACATTGCATTGTGGCTTTGGAGAGTGAGCTGAAGAAGCTGTGAGTTTGTGCAACAGCACATGTTAGCATGAGTTATAGCATGTCAGGGGCCCCGTGTTAACGATCAGAGAACCTATTCAGCTCCTTTAAGGTTAATCAACTCGGCATTTGTGTCAGGTGTAATGTCTAATTAAAATGATGGAAGGGGTGTGAATGCCTCCTGGCAGAGGAGGGAAATGGCACAAAGAGGCAGCGTCAGTGCCATATTGGTTTGGAAAATCAATAAGAAGAGCTCATTTTATCCCAGTGTATCTCTGCATTTGCCATTCAGTGGCTCATTTGAAAAGGTGCCAACTGGCTGCCTGGGAGCCTGGAAACTGCATCGTTTGGAAACACTTAAAGACGGTGCCGGTGGGGAAGGGAGAGGGTGTTGCTGAAGGCCACCTCTTGGGAGGGGAGCCAGTGCCCAAGGGTCCTGCAAGGTGAGGGCTGGCTGGGCCATGGGAAGCTTGGTGCAGAGAGATGCTGCTGGAGGAGGAAGGAGTGGAGAAAGAAGAAGCACCATGGAAAGGGAAGGGATGCAGACCCAAAAGCTGGAAAGCCAAGGTTGCCTGGGCTGCATTAAGCAGGCTTTCTGAAGAGGAGCGTGGAATGCCAATGTGAAAGTGTAGAGGGAAAAAGCCATCCTGGGCATTTCTGGACTCGCACAGCATCCTGCATGTAGTGTAGGTGCTGGTGGAAGGGAACAAACAACCGGGTCTAGACTGAGAATGGAAAAAACTGATTAAGCTAAAATTGGAATGCCATTTTTAATTGGTTAATGTTTTTGGTGATGGAAAAGTAACTTTCAGGCAAACTGAAACAGAATGAAGAAAGGTTGTGATTTTGTTTTTCTATGTTTTTGTGTGTGCGAAAACTTGGGAACAGGAGAAAATGACATACATGTTGTCTTCAGTTTTGCCTTTCTTAAAAGAGTAATTGTGTAAAATACCATAAAAATAGTTTAAGTTTCCTGAGAAATCATTTCTGAGAAGTTGTACCCATTTTTCAGGAGAGCTCTTCCCTTGGTGGCTGTGCAGCCAGCTGGACAGACATCATCCAAGGAGCTGCATGAGATGCGTTAAAGCTGTGGATAAATCAATAATTTTCCATCTATGCAGTTACACTTCTCTGCAAATATAAACATTTGCACATTTGCTCATTATCACCACACACAGTTTCATCTCCACTGAATTTTTAATGAGCAGGAATGATAATTTATTCACTAGCTCTTTTTTTTTTTTTTTTTAGAAAAATGATGTCTTTTCTTAATGATTTTACTCCTCCTTGATTTAGTTAGCTTGCTGCTTTCCTCCAGCCTGTATCTTTAGTGCAGCATGCAAGGGTTCAGATACACTGTGCCTACATTTAAACACCTCTAAACCCCTTATTTGTGAAGCACAGTCAGCATCAGGGAGGCAATGAAGAAAGACAAGGTCCTCGAGGTAGCAATTTAGGTCTTACAAGGGCTGAGCTGTCCTCTGACAGCCTGCTGGCTCCGTTTTGATGGACACATGCAATATTGTGCTCTCAGTTCTGTTGTTTGACAGAGGTGGGAGAAGTGCAGGTCTGGGGTGAGGGTTTAAGAAGCAGTGCTCAGGTGACTTGGTAGCACAGTTTTCACCTTGCCTTTGAGTCCCACACTAAGAGCTCAAATTTTCTTCTCTCTCCTTCCCCAAACAAGGCCAAAAGTCATCGCTTGGATGACTTATATTTATAGGCAATAAATACATGCCAATATCTGTTTTCTGCAGGCCAGAGGAGGAAAAGGAAGGATTGTAGCAATACATCTGCTGGGCATCGAGTTTGGCAACATGGTCAGTAATTAGCCTCTGGAGTGATGCTCGGCTGCATCTGAGCCATCAGGCATTAACAGCACTTCAGTTTCATCAGCGACGTGGGTCCAGAGTCCAAGAGTGCTCCTTCTTTAGCAGAGGATTGGATTTTCTGGTCTCATGCTGTTCTGCACTTAGTTGTGTGTCCCCAGCACTCAGGCCAATTTGCATTAGTGTCTGGGGGGTGCTGCCAATTAGCTCCTTCTCACATTGTACAAAATATGTCATACCTGCATCCCGGTGCAAAGTAGCAATCAGTTCAGTAGGACACTGTCCCCAGGTGGCTCAGTGCAAAAATGTAGAGATAACAAAAAATTAAATGACATTTGTAGCTCTGAAATCTCAGATTGGGAAGGAGATGTTCTGGGATTATCCTGACTTACGACCTTTAAGTGCTCTATGCAATGACAGAATCACTCCCTGAAAGCTCTTTAAGCAGAAATTAATTTATGCCTGACAGTGATTAAAGGAGAAAGTGAGTGGAGATGGAAATTAGCAAATCCATCTCTATTGCTGAGATCCCATTATGATTATAAGAAGAGGGGAAAATCAGCATTATGGGTGTCAGCTGCAATCTGGTGCATTCATTTAGCAGCCCGTCCTACCTGGGAATTGTCCTTGTGCGGATGGATATCCCTGTCACGCTGCCTTGGCCTGAGATGAATCAATTGTCTAGGTGGTGGAACAGAGACGGAAGCCATTCAGCATGGAATTAGCTCCCAGTTGGAGTTTAATGCAAGAAGCTGGGGCAGGGTCCATCAAATAAAGTCAGATGGGAAAACTGATGCCGGAAACTTCTCGTAAAGAGATGTTTTTGGAAATGACGTGAGCACAGAGATGGAGCTGCATTATTGTGGCCAGGTAGAAGGATGCCCATGGGACAATCTTGTTTTTGAGATATGGATCAGACCTTGAAGACAGAGCCTGCTCTTCATTTGACCATCACGGTAAAATATTTTTCTTGATGTTTCAAGAACAGATTATAGCAGTTAGGACAGTAAGTGAATTTGCTTACAAAGAAAAGTTGGGCAAAATTTCAAATGCTTGAAACTTTCAACCCAGTTTGTAGTGCATATGTCTCATCAAAGAAATCTCTAGTCCACTGAAAAGGAAGAGTGCTATTGACCTGAAAGATATGAAAATCTCCACTACAGAAGACACTTAAGTGCTGACACAAACGTGATCCTGTTCTTTTTTCTGAGGATAAATGGAACCATCTTGTTGAAAAAGGTTTTAGTAATTCTCTCTGAAAAATACAAGAAGCAGCATTGTAAGAAAAGTATTTATAAATACACAGCTTTCACCAGTAGGCATGATTATTACATGCATCAAGTGCAACTGAGAGGTGAAAAGAAGAGCTTTGATTCTTAGGAACAAATACCTGAATTGCACCATTGGTGCTCAGGGAGGTTCACTTGCTTTGATATCACAACTAACCTGCTAATTTTGAACAATGAACAGATATCCCAAAACTATTGGCAAAAACACACAATGGTATACGATGGAAATGGATTTTGCATTTAGCTGAAGGCTTGTTTGCCTTCAGCAAAAACAACAGAAAAAAAAGGATGAGGGAGTACCCTTTTCCTTTTCTGCTGTTCTTCCACAGCACACCAAGTGTTTGAACAGCTTTTTTTCCTTGTGAAAGTATTGTTTGAGTTGTGGAAGACCTGGAAGGTACAATGAAGCCCTTTAGGAAGGGCCACAAGACCCATTGCCCAGCATCTTCATGCCTCCAGCTTGTGCTCACTGGTACTGCTGTTCACGTGAACTTTGTTGTGGACTTTGATTCCCAGTTGTGAACCAGAGTCTCATTAGAAAAGATCTAGTTAACAAAGCAATAAAGGTCTCAGACCTATTCAGCATCTTCATGCGCTTGCAAATATTTCTCCCATCTCCAGAAGGAACCATAAAATCAACACTAGTTAAAGTAATACACTTCAGTGTGTAATACTCCAGACATTGGAAGGCCAATTCCTCTTTCAGACACAGGTGCCAAGATGCCTGATTAAAACACTTTCTTCCATCCCCTCTTAAGATCCACGGTTTGGAAAGATGCCTCAGCACATCTCCAGCAGAGATTTATCCTCCTGCTCTATTCAAGGAAACAAAGTGACTTCAGCTTCCTTGTTTAACGAAATAAAATCAGACACAAACCCAACCTGGCAGGATAAAAATATCTGTATGTATAAAGAGAGAGGTTCTTCTGCTTTAGAGCAGGAATATGAAATTATGTTGTAAATTAAATTACAGAAAGGGAGAATAATATGAACTGAAAAAAAGATTAGTTCCAAGACTGAGTTTCAATCATTGGCTTTCCTGGTTTTTTCTGGGCCTGCGAGTCAGCCTGAGCTGCCCTCAGACAGACATGGGCCGGGCTAATTAACCTCTCCCTTCTTCTATAATGAATAAGGCTAACGAAGAGGAGCAGCAAAACAGAGTGAGAGTGAGGGGGGAAGAAATCTGCTGGAAGCTGAAGCCAGAGAGGGCAAGGAGCAGGATCAGCAGGCAGGGTTGCAGGAGGGTGCTAGGAGCCTGCCCAGAGCCCTCAGAGCTGGGTCGTGGGGATGGGGATGCTGAAGGCTTGATGCTGTGCTGGGTGGGAGGAAAGGGAGAACATGTGGCATCCAGATGAGGTGATTAACTCAGAATTGATAGGGAAGGAGCTGATCAAATTAATTGTTTGTATGGAGGAAGGTTAGCCCAATGCATTTATAGAGGAGGAGGCAGGCATTGAGGGCACTGTATGGCTCAGCCTCTGTGGCCCCTATGGCATCTGCTGCTGCACGGGGAGGGGGCAAGGGGTGCCCAGAGAACCTCCATGCAGGCATGGAAGCATAAACAGATTAATTCTTTGGAGGTCTGTCTCATTTCTTTTAAACGCACGTTTGATTCAGTTGGACTTGAATTTCCCTGCAGAACGAAGGGACTCTTGTGAGTGCTGCTGGGAGAGGGCTGCGGGAGGTCTAACAGAAATACCTGATTTTCAAGGAAGCTGAACACCTCGGCTGAGCTTTTAGCACCTAGTATGCTTTAGAAACCAGGCCAAGCTCTTTCCTATTGGGGCTGCCAGAATGGAAAGAGGAAGCAACAAGCAGATGACACTTGGTGGCGTTCACTGGGGCACGTCCAGCTCCCAGGCTGGGAGCACCAGCACCAAGGTCAGCGATGGAGCAAGGTACCGATGGGACAAGAGTCACAGCAAGGAGCAGGGCTGTGAAAAGCTGAGTGCTCCGTCTGCATTTGTTGTTATTCCAAGGAGGAAGAAAAAATATTACTATTTTTCAACGGATTCTGTGCTGCCGAACATCCTGCGTTTGCTCCAGGCAGCAGGACCTGCATGGGGCTGCAGTGTGGCAGAGGGAAGGTGGAGATCTTGGACACAGGGTTTGGGTTTAGGTAGTGCTGTGTGGAGCCAGGAGTTGGACTCAGTGATCTGCGTGGTCCCTTCCAACTCAGGATAGTCTGTGATTCCATTCTATAGCTCCGCTTGTAACCAGTCCTGATTCCCTTCCATCCCTCTGCTAGCAGGGAGGAAGGAAAGTTTCCCCTCAGCTAGTGCTGAGCCTTTACCCCTCATTCTTTCTTCCAGTCCTCGGTGCAGGCTGATGTCTGTCCAGGAGCTGGAGCATCCGCTGCGTTCCCTCAGTGCTCCTGGCTGGGGGCAGCAGTAGGACAGGGCAGGAGGAACCCAAGGGAGAGTGGTGTGACGACAGCTTCGTCCCCAGGGATGTGTCACAGAAAGGGGCTGGCATCCAGAAGAGCGAAATGAAGGAAATAAATAAAGGAGGCACAGCGCGTCCTACAAACAAGAACATGTGTCTGCATTTATTAACATTTCCAACACGGATAATTCTCAGCAAAGTGCTCCTGCCTACACGAAGCCCAGGCGTGTTGCAGGAAACCTCTCGTTAAGTTCCATACAAGCCATCTTTTTAGCACGTTCTCCAGGGGAATCTTCAAACAGATTCTATAATTTCACTGATAAATGGCTCTTTTGCAAAACACTATTTACATTCCAGCGTCAGAGAGGCTGGCGACTTCTCTTCCCCCCACCCTTTCAACGTCTCCTCCCAGCGCCTTTGGGGAGGGCTCTCACCCACTCTGCGAAGGAAATAAAATGAGGAGAAAGCGAATGGGCTGGATTTCTCTGGGAAGAAATGCAGCTGTAGGAGTACAGCAGCAATGTTATAGCTAGGATCTCTCTGGATGCTTCTGGAAAGAGGGAGACGGTGGTCCTGGAGACAAATCTGGGCATTAGGATGCAGAGGATGTGTTTGTTTTTTCCTTGGCATTGCCATGGGTTCTCTGGGTGGCCTCAGGCAGCCCTCTTAATCTCTTTGGGGTCCTGCTTCCATCGGTACGCATGGGATGAACACAGTGACTTTATTCCATTTGTTTGTCGTGCCTGTTTTGATTACAGATCCCTGGGGGCAAGGATTGTCTCTCATTAAACAAAGCAGCCTGTACACAGGGATCCCAGCTTTGGTATGGCCTCTAGGCATGCAGAACAGCAAAACAACATCTGACAGCCAGTCTAGACAGGAAAATAATGTGCCAGAGAAACACTGTTTGGTCACTGCTTCCCCGTTTCTTTATTGCTAAGCCGGGGCTTTTTGTTTTCACTGGTCGCTTGCCCTCTCTGCTGAGCAGCATTTGGGAGGGTCAGGGCTCAGGATTATTTCCATCTTTAGCCATCTGCCTGGAAAAAGGGATAAAAATGCATCCTGGCAGTTCCTCCTGCTCATTCACTTCCCAACAACAGTTTCAGGACTGCGAGGGGCACCCCAGGTCCCCTGGTCGCACTGAGGTGTAGCTGAGCCCTCAAAAAGAGACTGAAGTGATGAACAGGGTAGAAATGCATAGACCACTGTATGCTGGTTTTTGTGGGATGCCTCCAAGTTTGTTTGCCAACATCAATTGATTCTCTCTGTGCTCCCATGGCACCAGTGTACATGGTTTACAGGTAGATTCATTCTGCAGTCTGAGGACACCTCACGAGTTCACAACCACCAGCATCTTCTCCCAATGTCTTCTAGTTTTGGTTTCAAATTGGCATTTACAGGCACGTGAAATGAGCTCCATTTCCCAGCTAATGCTCTGGAGGTGAATCAGTGCACCAGAAGAAATCCATTTGCTGCTTGCTCCTTTTCCAGAAAGAGGGAAGGCCAGGTGTCAGCTGTTCCCAGCCAGGCTTCAGCACCAATTTTTAACACTTCATCCAATCTGAGAGCATCTCAACTGTTTCGTCTTAGCAGCTCCTCTCCTTCACATTATTACTGTTTTTAAACCATGTGGGGACAACACATCTTCCCCACACCAAAGGGAAGACAGCGCTTACGGGAGGAGAAAACACCAAGTTCCTGAGGATGGCATCACGTCCCCGGCAGAAAGTTGGTTTATTTTTAAAACTGGTTCCTAAGGAAACCAAGTTTCCACCGTCATGTTCTCTGTCTCTTCGTCTGTCAGTCCTTCCCAAGCAACTTTTATACAAATTAGGCAGTTTTACATGGTAGGAAAGGGAAGTTAGGAAATTGCAGCCCATTTGCAGTGCAGTTGATGGAGGTCAGCAGCTCCCAGCTCTGCCCAGCTGCTGTTAGCTGATCTCCATCAGTGCGGAAAAGTGAAGGGGACCTGGGGCTGTTTGGAGCCAGTGGTGGGGAACCTGGGTGGGTCACAAAGGCACTTAAAATCCTCACCAAGATTTGTGCTCAGATGCCATAGCTTCTGTGTTTTTCCCACGCGCTGAGCTCTGCATGGGGCTGAGCTCTTTCTCACAAGACGATCCCGTTACACCGAGGCTTCGCAGCATGTGTCATCCTGAGAAAGTTTCCAGCCAAGGGCCTTTGTGAGGGTAGCAAATCACTCCTAGCTGGAGAGAAACCAGCTCAAAAAGAGGAATTCAAACCTTTTCTTCCAAAACAAGAGCTTTCAGCCCAGTTCCATGTCATGAAATACAATGGAAGTGTTTAGCTTTAGTTCCAGTGCAAAGAAACGCCAGGTGCTTGGTGCCCTGAAAGGAGCCATGAAATTGCATCCGTGTTCTCTGGATGTCTTTGCTGAGCAGAGCAGAGGGAGGAGAGCAAGCAGGACCTGGGGCCGGTGCCAGGGAGAGATGGGAGGCGATGGATGAAGGACAGGGCTGTCCAGCTGCACTGGCTGCTAGTGGCATGCTGTGGGTACGCTATGGGTGTGCTATGGGTATTGCTGGGGCAGCCCTGGTACAGAGGAGCCTCATTTGGATGTGAAATCAGACCTTGCTCTGCATGGATTCGCCCTCCACACTCACAGCCAGCTCGAGAAGCCTTCACTTTCCTGTCGATTAGTCTCAGTTTGTTGCTTCCCCAACCACAGTGGAGGGATACGTCAGCCATGAGTGAGCGCGGGACAGCTGTGCTTTTCCCTTTCAGGTCAGCTGCTTGTCCCCAGGGGGAAGAGAAGCAGGGGGTCATCCTGGCAGGAGCCGGAGCCGATCATTATCTGTTAATGGGGAAGTCAATTAAAAGGCTGCCATTGCAGAACGTTTTCTGATGACTCTAATTATCCAATAATTGTATTATCCCATTCAGTGGTGCGACATGGCGCAATATCCACAAAGTGATGTGGGTGCCGTGAGCCTTCACCCCATTGCCCACAGCTGTTCCTGGCTCTGCGGGCAGCCCCGGGGAGCCCCTGGCACTGGGGGGACAGGCAGTGAGCAGCGGCTGTTCCTCCCCAGATTCCTTCCTCCCTTCTGAAGCCATCAGCATTTATGTGAACTGTAGAGCTGCCTGAGTCCTGCCCTTGCTGTGAATGTTTTATTTGTTGTCCTTTGGGTCATTCCTCCACGTTGATAGCAATAGGAGCAGGAGACAGTTCAAGAGCATCTCTGTCCCACCCTGTGTAGACAACAGCAAAATGATGACCTTCAGAGCCGCTCTCCGGCCACGATGCCGTGCCCTGAGCCTGCCCAGCCCCTGCCTGGCACCAGCACTGCCATGCTCTCCTGGTGCTGGCAAAGCGGGCAGATCTCTTCCAAGATTGATGAAAAAAGCTTCAGCCATCAGGCCTGCTCCAGGTGTGCTTTATGCTTTAACCAAAATTGTGGCCAAGGAAGAAATCAGCTTCACCCTCTCCTTTTTAGCCAACAGTCCAACAACTGCGGCATCTCCCTGGCACACAGAAGACTGCGTTCAGTTATTACTTTTTCCTGTGGAAAGTCAGGCTAGTCCCTTTCCCTTCTTTCCCCAAGATATCATCCTGCTAAGGAGTAGCAGCAAGGAGAAGGGTTTTCTTGCTTCTTCAGGAAGAGAAAGAGGAATGAGTTCACACCTCACTGGCCTCAGGGCCCTGTGACACTGCTTTCTGTGTTCAGCAGCAGCATGGCAATAAGCAAAGAGGGGCACAGGCTGTGCACCCATGGTGACCCAAGAACCTGTTGGAAGCAAAATTCAGTTTTCAGTTCCTGCTGCAGAGATTATTTTTGATTTTTATATCAAACACTGAGGAAGAAAAGACACGCTCACTGTGGAAGCAGGATGCACCACCGGGACTCAGTGCTCTGAGCAGAAGGAGGGATGTCCCCAGGCTGCCTGCAGGCTCCAGGCACCACGTTCTGCCCGTTCTGGATCCCACTCCTGGCGGCTATGCATGAGGCCTGAACAGCTCACACAGTGTCCCAGGCTGCAGGGCTTGCAGAGTCCCTTTGTCACCACCGAGCCATTAAACCACTTACAACACACAGCTGAAATCTGCCCACAGCAGCAGTAATAGCACTGCTAACAATAACTGCAGTGCCACCACTTCCATCTCCTGTGGTGATGTTTTGTGAATAATTTCAAAACCTTCAATAAGTATTAAGAAGTTCTTAAAATGCACAGCAGGAGGATGGTGGGAAGGATCCTGCTTCCACATGTGGAGAATGGGCAGAAGGAATCTGAAACCGGGAGCAGGATGCAGGGCAGGAGGTGGGATGCAGCAGCTCTGCTTCCCTAGGGGCTCACCCTTTCCCTCATTGTATCTCCCATCCTTTGCTGGCACCACATTTGTACTGGCTGTGGCTGGCTTTCAGGATGCAAATTTCTATTGTAGTATGGTAAAAGCCGGTGGATTCCCGAGGAATCATCCGCTGTGGGTAACAGGGCTGATGTTAGGCAGATTCTCGTGGAGGGATTTCAGGAGCTGAGCTACTCTGCAGTGTTGGGGTGTAGAGGAGAGGGAGCTGAAGCAGCCTGGTCACTGTGCCATGCCGTGCCGTGCCATACTGTTCTATGCTGTGCCATGCTATATTGTGCCATGCTACACCATGCTGTGCCATGCCATGCTGTGCCATGCTGTTCTATGCCATGCCATGCTGTGTCATGCTATACCGTGCCATGCCATGCAATACTGTGCCATGCTACCCCATGCCATGCCACCTCTCTGCAGCCTGCCTCTTCCCAGCCAACGATTCCCTTCCAGTGGCCGCCTCAACCCTAACTTTGTATCTGTTAAACCTCAGGTAATTGCTTTTAGATGGGTGTAATTAAGAAGCCATTAGTGTAAAGTTTCATTTCAGTTTATGCTTTGGTCTCCATTTGAGCAGAGAAATATGAAATTAAGGTATTAGCTCCTTTCAGAGAGATGAGTCATGAGCTAATAAGTTTCAAGAGCTGTTTCTCAGCTGTAATGATTCTGCTTTTCTCTTTCCAAATCTTCTTCTTCTCCTCCTAAATTCTTGCTTCTGGAGAATTCATTTTTAACAAAATAAAAGGGGGAGGGCGGTTTAGTCAGAGATCACTAGCAAGCCAGCAGCTGGAGGGATGCCAGCATTTTCCCATGGAATTTCCCCGCCGCAGCCAGGGACACACACGGTGGCAGCGTGTGGCAGGGGTGTGATGAGCTGGCACATGGGGAACATGGGATACACAGCACTTGGGGCTTTTGGCCAGGAAGCAGGGAAACCATGAGTGGCCAGAATGTCCTGGGAGAGACCAGGGAAGGTGGCTGAGCTTTCCAAAGCAGAATATAGAAATAGGGAAGAGGGATGTGGGTTTGTGCAGGGAAACTGAAGGTCGCTGGGGTCGAGGCCAGCCAAGCCATGGTGAGCAGCAGCTCCAAGGAGTGCCATGCGCCCCATGGCTGCAAGCTGGGCTGATCATGATGGGGTGAACGCTGACCCAAACCAACAGGCTGAGCCATGGAGGGTCCTTTCCATTGGCAGCCTGAGCCAGCAGCCAGTATCCCTGCTGCCCTCCTCTCCCTGCAGCCCCAGGCCCTTTCAGTGCCTCCCTCTCTGCTCTCTGCTTGCTGCTTGCCTTGTCTCAGCTCTCCCCGCAGAGCACCAGCAGGGCACGTCCCTCCATCCAGCTGTGCAGCGCTGCCCAGATGTGCCCTGCAGACAGCAGCCTGACAGATGTGCCCAGCAAGCACCGTGAGCGTGCAGCCGCAGGGTTTGTACAGCCAAGTTGGTGGCAGTCAGAATTGGATGTACAGCTAATCACAACTTAATTAAACTGTTCAGACTCCAAGCGAAGGGTGCTGCATACAAGGAAGGGAGCGAGGAGAGAGGTGTCCTTAGTTTGAGACTGTGAAATGCTACTGATCATCAATAATGCATGGCAGTAATGTTCCTGTATGAATTGGAAATGCCAGGCAATCAGAGGCCATATGTATTTAGCTTAGATCCACATGATGTCCATGTATTTTTAATAACGTGGCATCTTTGAAGTGTGTTTATGAAGCACAGTGTTCCTCTCTGTAGCCATGGAGGAACCAAGCAGCTCCTGGCTGGCAGAGAGCCCATCCCTGCCCAGGCTGAGCAGCACCTGGGGCAGCAGGAGCTGAGCACCAGGGACATTCCTTCTAACAACGGAGTGGGCTGGGGATAAGCAGGTGTCAAACCAGCAGGGGAGTGGGAAGCAATGGCTGATTCCTAAATCTATTCTTTATATTAATCTAATCTATTCATTGTATTAATCTAGTCTAATCCAACCTTTGTCTTCTGTGGGCTTAATCACGTCCAGTGCATCTTTAGAATGGGTTTTGTACACTTGTTTTGTAGCTGGTGTGGAAATGGGAGGCTGGGGAGCAGAACACAAGGCTGAAAGTGTTCATCTCCAGGTGAGCATCCTGGGCTGGCATCTGAGTTTATCCACACTGAAACTGAGAAGAGGGGGGAAAAAAGAGGAAAAAAGAAAAAGTGAGTCATGTACTTGGTTAGTGGGCTCCTAAAGCATTAGGACAGCCGACCAGGGGAGTGGTGGGCTGCTGGAGCTTTAAAATCAAGTCTAGAGGCCTTTTTAAAAAGATGTGTTCTCGTTCAGCCGGGAATTTCTGCAGTGTTGCCACCTCATGTCTTTAAAATGAAGAGCTAAATGCTTTTTAGTTTCTTTGAGAGCTGCAGAGTTTGGGATGAGGCTGAAATTCACATGATTCCTGCAGCTTGGTTTTTTCCTTGTTTTGTGCTGGCATGTTGCATTACTGCAGGCATTGCTGGGGAAGCCCTGTCCTTTGCCAGGTTAAGAGAAGCATTTGGGTGTTCTGGGATATTTTAAAATCCCTTAGTGTTCCTGAGCATGCTCCTGCCTGGATCTGAGGTGCAGGATGGGTACGGATATCAGGTCTTGGCTCTCCCAGTGTGGTGCTTCCAGCAGGAACCTGGGGTTTGCCCAAGGCAGAGCAGCTCCTGAAGGCTGCAGATCCCTAATTCCAGCAAGGTCGTGCACGTGGGGACCCCAGTCATCAGCTTCCTCCTCTCCTCTCCCCTTCCCTCTGCGTTGCGTTGCATTGCTGCCGGCACTGCAGGGAAATTAGCAAACAGCCTATAAATTTTATATGAGTTCCTGAGACCAGAGAGAAATTAATTTGATGTTGTCTTTTGATAAAGATGTAGCCCCCTTTTTCTGACTTCAAATTGTTGTCTTCCCACCCTCCTGCTTTGCAAACACGTTTTCTTGAAGGTTGCCGTTTGGTTCTTGTGATAATAGGAGTGCATAAATAAATGAATAACTCACTTCAAATAACCCCCAGCTTGTAAGTAGGAACAGATAGAACACCACCCACGGAAGAACAACAAAATAATAATAATCAAATCAAGTCAAATCGCAGGCCGATTGCCTCTGGTTTGGATTAGGAAGGGTTTTTGTGCACAGGCAGTCAGTGGCACGCTGGTGCCCAGAGGATGGGGTTTGTAGGCACAGCATGGTGGGCTCAGAGCTCAGGCTGAGCAGCAGAAAGCTGGAGGCTCTCACCAGGTGTTCTGTGCATGGACGTGCCACATGAGGCTCCGTTTCCTTACCAGGAGGTAGCATTGAAATCTGTGTTGGCGTTTTGGGGAGCGGGAGGCACTGAGCCGTGCAGCAGCGGCCGTGTACAGGGTTAGCAGCTGGTGCAGGAGGTTGTCCCCACGCCTTGCCCAGCGCCTCGGGTCTCTTGGTGCTGGTGCCTCAGCTCCTTCGAGTCTTGTGCAAACAATGGTTAGCACCGTGTGTTTTTCCAGCAGCTAGCAGTGTTTAGAGCTAAGTTAAAACGTTTCTTTTTAGATTAAGGGAAAAAAAAAAAAGCTAAAAAAAGTGTGATAGGTCAAACCCTACTTCAAATCAAATAATTTAGAGTTTGAAAATATATTTGAAAGGAGAATGAAAGGAAAAGAAACAATTTAAAGAAAACTCCGAGCCCGTGTTTAATCTGGAGCATTACATTTGCTTAAGAAATGAAGTTCTCTTCTCAAAGTTATTTAACCTCTTCACCTATTTTTCTCTTAAGCTGATTTTTAAAATTAAAATGCTGCTGTGAAACAAAGAAAAGCTTCGTAAAAAAACTTTAAATAAAGCTTTTAACAAAGTTCTGAAATGCTTAAAGACTTTCAAAATCCCTTTTGCTCCTCTTTTTCTGGTCCAAAACTCCTCAGCAGATTTGATCCCAATTCACAATGAATTGAAGCTAAACGTTCCCATGAATGTTTCCATCACTTTTCAGTGTGCCCAGCTCACGCCAATGCTTCCTATGGCAGTGACTCAGCTGTGTTCTGCCTCTGCCCTTTTAGCACGTGTCCCTTCCACCAACAGGTTTTCTTTGTTTATCCTTTCTACATATCACTTATTCCCATATTTTGCCAAATGGAGGTTCTCATGTCTCTCCTTGTATACCTCCTTTCCTTTTTTCCATGCTGCCTGATCACCTCCTTAGCACCAGAACTGATTCCTTAGATCCACCTTGAGCAACACGGATGCTGGACACGGTGTTGGACTTGCTGTCTCGGGATTTCCTCCAGCTCTACCTACTGGGATGGAAGAGGTCCCCAGTCCAGAAGTTGACTCTCCAGATATTATGCTCCTTATATATCGTTATTCTAGAGACAGCAACGTAACCACTGTAACTGAGGTTTCAGATGTATTTTTGGGAGCATAGTTTAGAGGCCACTTTGCAAGGCGAGAAAAGATAAGAGTGCATAACAGAAATGTGTGACATCTGCCTCTCTCTTGGAGACTTTGCTTTGATTTTTCTTGAATTGTTTTTTGTCTGAATTTTTAATGGAAAGAGTTAGGCAGCTTGTCACTCTTTATGTATGGAAAACATAATGCTCTTTGATGTTCTCAGTTGCTGTGTCATGTTTATGTGCTCTGACAGTCTTTGAACTGTGGCTCACTGCAGACAATGGCAAGGGAGAGCGGAGGTGTGGAAAGGACTTGGGAAGAGCCCTGTTTTCTGCTCTGGAAGTGGCAGAATTTCACCACCGTCTGCACTGGTGTCCAGAGCCTTCAAAACAAGAGAAATTTTGAGTGAAAAAGCTGCGTGTCTGGGCCAAAGGTGTGTGGTGTCTCTCTGAGCTGTTAGAAAAATGTTAGGAAGCATGAGAGATTTTCAGCAACTTCCAATAATTTGACATGAAGAAAAGAAAAACTTCTGGAGCTTTGTAGAATTACTTTTAGTATTTCTTAAAACAAAATTCAACGAAAATAAAAATCTGTATTTCACCCAAGCGCTGATCACGATGACAGGAACTGCTAGTAAAATAAATACCACCTTTCTGTAAGTTCTTCGCAGCTCTCCTCGAACAGAACGATGACAGACAGCAGTGGCGAGGAAGTTAGGTATGAACATGCCCACATCTATTCCAGCTGAATACTAAACAAACACCTGAGATCCCTGGTGATGCCACCCAGAAGCTGCCCTCTTTACTTCTGATCAGCACGATGACACTTAAAAAGAAAAATCACAGAGCCGTGTTGTGTGGATCACTTTGCATGGCTTGGCACGTTACTTAATGAGCTTCAGGGCACAATGCAGAGTGTGTTAGTTCACACAGGTCTTTCATTAAAAACTACAGCCAGAGCTTTATTTAGTCATTTAAATGGGCTGCGTCTCTTCGGAGATTCTTTGAAGGTTTGTTTTAAACTCTGCAAAGCGAATGGATCAAACCTCTGTGGAGCTGTTACTGCAGGAGCAGGCAGGAGGCTCACAGTCCTGGCACTGTCCTGCTGGGTGCTGGAAACAGGGAGCAGCAAAAGCTTGCCATGTCACGTGCATGGAGCATGCTGACACAAAGCACGTGTGAATTTTGTCTTTTTCCTCTCCTTATCGTGCTTTTGGGATTCTGTGAGCACACAGAGGCATGCAGCTCTCGGAGCATCCTGTTGGACTGGAGGGAAGGGAAATGAATTTGGTTCTGATCCTGGCATAGCAACGCTGCCTTCCTCCCCATCCCCATCCCTGGGGCCACCTGCCCCGCACAGCATGGGAGAGACTCTCCCCTCTCCTCCCCTAAAGGCAATTTGGAAACCTGTGGGGGGACCAAGCACTCAGTTCCCTTTTCTTCTCCTTCTTCTTCCGAGCATGAAACCTACAGACCCCTTCTGAAAAGACTCCCTATCACAGGAAAGGGCTCCTTTGTATGCGAGTTGCAGTGTCTATTTTTCAAGATAACCTTTATTTCATGTACCGAGTGTTAGCTTTGCTGAAAAAGAGAAAAGCCGAGATAACTCCTTCACCTGTGGAACATTATTACGCTTACTGGAAAAAAAAGAATGAGTCGTTCTGGTGCATGATAATGGAGGTGGAACAAATCAGGCAGAAGCAGGTGCCGAATGGCACCTCTCTCTATTTCTCCCCACCTGGCTGTCTTTGCAATCTCACTCTCTTTTCTCTGTCTGTCTTCCCATCTCCAACACAGGCTGACTATTCTCTCTCTCTTCTCTCATTACCTATAAATTCTCCATCTTTCTTACGCACAATATATCCTCTGAGACTCATCAGCAGAAGCCCTGGCCGATGGCTCTGTTATTTGCACTGTCTGTAGGGGTGGTGGCTGGGTCCTGCCCTGCTGTGCTCGGTGCTGTATGACCACACCACAAAGTGCTGGCTTCTGCAGCAAAGGGTTTCCAGCCTAAAAATTTTGTGGTTCACATTTGGCTGCAAATTGGTCTGTGGGAACATCTTCCCCCTGGGAAAAGGCTGTTCTTTGGGTAATAGGTAAAATGTGAATGCTTCATCGGAGTCCTCTAATTCCAATGACATTTCAAAGGCAAAATATTGAATCAATTTGAAATCAAAATGGATTTAAAATTTTTTATTATTTTGGCTGCTTCCTGCTCCATTTCCCACTTGCTTTCAGTTCTATATTAGAATCTTAATTTTATTCTGTTGCATATCTATATAGGATCCAGTATTGCAGTACTAAATGGAGCTTCAATAATATCGAAATGAAGCATTTCAGTAGGTGGTGGCATAACTTCTGAAGAGACATACTTCAGAAACATATTTTCTGACTTGGTCCTGTCTGAGACATAAACAAATGTTTAGTTGCTAAATTTCTCTAGAGGCAGAATGCCTGTTTTCTCATCAACTTTAATGATGAGCCGTAAGAAATCCTGAGTTTGATCAGATGGAACAAGGCACAGTCAAACGCATCTTCTGAATTGGATCCTGATATTGCAGTGTGACAGTGATATATGGGAGAAGTTCCCCTGTCCCTCGGTACCCCTGTGAACATGTGAATCGTGCCTTCTCCTCCCAGCCATCCGGTTAATGCCTCATTTGAGGAATGATTTCAGTAGAGGAAAGAGGCTGCTTGCCACGATTCCAGCAGGCACAACCCAAGCAGACACAGCTGCTTTAGGTACCCCAGTCCCAACATCCCCATGGAAAGCCATCAGCCCAGGGATGCAGGAGGTGGTACAGACAATGCATACACCTTGAAGGGATGGAGGACATCTCACCTGGGATTAGAACTTCAAACAAAAAACAGAAATAAAATTAATGATCTGGGAAGAACATCTTAGCAGTCACTTATCCCATTGCCGCAGAGGGCTGTGGGTTTTTGCTCTGCTCAGGGCAGTGTGTTCTAATTTTGCATCAGCTGGATCCTGTTGGCAGGGGAGAAGTTCTGCAGCATATGCCTGGGTGAGCTCTGTGCACACAGAATGACTCCCAAAGTTGCTACACGGAGTCCGTGCTGCACCATAAATTACAGGGTAGTTATTTCTTAGTTATTTAGCAGTTACAGTGTAATTAGTTCCACTTAATGTCAACTTTTGTCAATACGTCTTCCATTAGCCACAAAATTATAGCTGGGTTTTAAAGCGATGGCGATACATGAGCTTCTCTGAGCTGGGAGTCAGGGAGGGGAGGAGGAGATGTGCTGTGGGGAGGGGACAGGGCTGCTGGGTCAGCACCAAGCCGGCCCCATCTCTGCATTCCTACCAGCTCACACATCCTCGCATCCACAAGTGCACAAAGCGCATGTCTCTTCTCCAGGATCAATATTGCAGCCCAGACTGCAGGGAGGAATCAAACAGGTCCCTGGAGAAGTTTGCTTTGGCTGCTCAGAAGCAAACAAGCAAGAAAGCAAGCAAATAAAACCCAAAGTCTGCCTTAAGATAGCATTCATTGGCTGTATTTTATGGAAGAGCTGATTAAGAAGTATGCTTTATATTTTGGGAATCCCAGCTTTTGTTCAAGGAGAGCTTCATTTGCAGCCTGTAGCTGCTTTATTCTTGGTCATCACAGGAAGTCGCTCTGTTCTCACTCCCAGAAATTTTTAAAAAAGAAAATTTGCAATGAGGCAAGCGGCCTCTAAGGGTGCTATCCTTCTTCCTGAAAGACCTTCTGCCTTAGGGCATCATCAGCATTCGGGAGCAGGTTTAGTATCAAAGTCTTCTACCTGTTTCAAATTTCAAAAGGACGTGGAAGCGGACTGCCCAATCTGGCTGTTGGCTGCAGTGCAAACGATGGAATGATTAGGAAACAGCAAAACAAATTCTATTAAGATGACTTTGTAATGAAGCAGATCCATATAATTCTCCCTTTGTTTGTGCCACTAAACCAGGTCTTCCGTAATATGCCTAGAAGTAGAAAAGAGTCAGCATGGGCCCATTCTTTTTTCTAATGACTTTCATAATTCCAGCCTCCAATAGTCCCCTCCATATAATTTTCCTCTATGAGTGTGCTGTGTTGATCTCACACAGGGCCTGCATATGCTAAATCTGGTCCTTGAAGAAGAATTAAGTATTCAGTTCAGGAAAAAAATATCAGACAGAAGGAATGTAACGGTAATGTTAGTATTAATACATCCTCCAAACATATAATGAAGTTTCTTCGGTTGCCTTGCACCCCTCTGTGTCCACCAGGAGGCCAGGGACAATGGGGCTCCTCCTGCTATTATAAAATAAACAATAATAACAACAACAGCAATAAACATTTGCACCACAGAATTTTTCCTGACAAATATGAATTTCAAAATTAATGTGCACAGCTATACAGTGGGGATTGCAACTTCCAGCTATTACAGATAATAAGACCAGGGGCCTGTGACTCAACTGGCCCATTGCAAATGAAGCCCTGAGACCAACAAAAAACTCTTGGAGATTTTATATATACATATATACACAAAAATCTCCAACTATGCTTGAGTAATGAAGTGCTGTAAGATAAAATCATCATCTGAGGAATTCTATAAGCACAAACAGAAAACAAATACCACTGATAAATAATGCATTGTAGAATACTCACTCAGCTGAGTCCATTCCACCTCGCATAGGTTTGCATCCATATGGAGTATTCCTGCTCTCTGTGGGCATCCTCATCCCAAACACACTGAATGAATATATGCAGAGATTTGTGACTGTTTCTCTTGAATATTTCAGACCATGTCAGATAATTCTGCCCCACGAAAATCCCTTGCTTTAGCAATCCAGGTGAAAAGCAATTGGCTGTGTTAATGCTTGGGCCGTAAAATACTGTAGAATCAGCAGGGACTGGAACCTGTGGTATTTCGACCTGTTGGTCAGGTGTCAATTGGGAAACTGCACGGAGGTTACCTCAGTCTCCACGTGGGGATAAAAGTATCTTGAACACAAAAACGAATTAAAAGAACCTGTGCTTTGGTCACGGCTTGTTTCTTTACTAGAAGTGAAAGGCCAAGGAAGGAGAGCTGAGGAGGGTCTCTGCAGCACCAGCTTTGGGTTTCTGATGCTTTATACAGCCTGGGAGAAGAGGTGCAGCTCGAGGCCATGTCCCCCAGGAGGACACAGCTGGGGCTGTGGGGAGGTGGCAGGCCCAGCCCTCACCTGTGGCAGCCCTGTGCCTCAAAACCACCTGGGTGAGCATGCTTCTTGCCTGGGGGGTAGGTTGTTACAGGATACCACCATTTCCTCTGCAGAGAAACCTGCTGCCAGCACTGCTTCCCCTCACTGACTGTTATTTCTGTGGGATGAGGCCTGACTGCCTGTCAGCGCTGCCCACCCTCCCACCACCCCGACCGAAGCAGATACGGATCTTCAGCGGCCAAGCAGCAGGGAGAGGAGGAGGATTCAGGGAATGAGGGAGCGAAGACAAGCACTTTGACAAGTGCTAACAAAGGAGAAACCAGAACAAATACCAGTGGCCCGAGGATAATTTCTGCCTCATGGCAGGAGCTGGAAGGTCCTCAATGACGTCAGGAGAGCTTCTAATGGCATAAAGTGTTTGTCATCTCATTTTGCCTCTCCTACACATGTCCATGTCTACCAACATTGAACCTACATCTGAGCTTTGCTGTTCCAAATCTGGAAGGTGTTGGCTGAGCAAGGGGAGGATGTATTGAGTCAGGAGCCCCATGCTGCATCCGTAACTTTTGGGGCTTCGTGATGGAAACGAAAAACAGCTACCACCCACAAAAGCCATGTGGCAGATGCTATGGAGTCACAGCCCCAGCCCATCTGTGAGGTTGGTGGGTGTGGAACAATCTCAATCCCTGGAGCTGCAGTTTGGCCATGAGGGGTTGGAAGTGAATCCAGTGGAAATGAACTGGTTATTGGTAGGGAGCTCACTGGGGACATCGTGCCGTGTCCACGTACATGGCCCACCAAATTTAAGGCCTGCTCTTTTGCCAAATATGTAGTTAAGGTTTGCAGGCTATAGCTGCAGATCTCTACTGTGGCCAGAATTTGGGACTCTGAGAAAAGTAGAAAAAACCTTCTACCTCTGAGTGTATAAGAAGCTGTAAGAGAGAAAAAGAGGAAAGAGGTAGGAGAGAGCAAGATGCGGTAGAGATCAGTGGAAACGAGGAGCAGAAACTGTGTGTTCTTAAAGAATCAACAATACGCATAGAAAAGGGAATTACCCAGGGGAGTGAAGTATGTGTGCGGAGCTGTGAGAAATGTTATGGAAGAAAGATATTAAGGCGAAGCAACTGATATTTGAAATGTTATTTGAAGAGAAGTTTTAATCTGATAGGGTGCAGACAAAGAATTAATGGATTTTCAATGAGTTGCATAGCGCTTTGGGACAGTGTCGGGAACAAAGCGAAGTTCTGCTGCTGGAGGTCAATGCCACATCCCTGGCACAGAGCAAGCTGTCAGAGAAGAAATCAAAAAAGCAATTGAGGAATAAAGTCTGCTAAATTCCTTGGAGATGAGCAAGAGAGTTAAAAAACAAAAACAAAACCTGTAACTCCTGTATCAGCTTTGCTTTTAATTACCCAAGAGTTCAGGTTGGATGGCGAGAATCAGGGATGGGTATGTAAGCAAAGGAAAGCAGGTAACTGGGGGGCTTCTTACACATCCTTCCGAGCAAGAATGGGTAGCACTCACAATTCATTATCCTCTCAGCTGAGCCAGGCAGAGACCTGCATTTGTGCATCAGCATGTGTGTGGGAGGGCTACAGAGGGACAGGCCTGGCTGCCAGGAGCAACACATTCTGGGGAGGAATTGTCACAGTGCAAAGCCTGATTGGCACCGCTGGTCTTGAACCACTGCATCTCCCTTCTACTCCCAGTGGCCTACACGAATTGGTAGTTCCTATAGAGAGCAGAAGCTGTCATTTTGAAGACGTTGTTGAAAAGCAATGGAAGTGAAGAGAGAGAGAGGAAATGGAGTCAAAAAAGGGAAGGAGAGAAATTGTGCTCTTGGAGT
The DNA here is from genome assembly GCA_013396635.1 of Penelope pileata. Lineage (NCBI taxonomy): Eukaryota > Metazoa > Chordata > Aves > Galliformes > Cracidae > Penelope > Penelope pileata. Next base: position 1,616,404 of record WBMW01000471.1, read on the forward strand.
GGGTAACTTAGATGGCAAACCAGGAAGATCCTTATTCTGATAAACACTGATATCTTGGGAATGAATGAAATTCCCTGGGCAATCTAGAAATCTTATCAGCTCTATAGCTCTTCTCTTTCTTCTCATCTGTTTTAGTCTATCTTGATTTCTCCTTATTTCTTCATCTCTATTTCTTACTCCATTATTTTTTATGTGATCAGAAGCTGCAGATCTCTTGTGTTATTTCCCAGAATCCCAGTTAAGATCTTGGTGGCATCTGGAAGGCAGAAGGGGAAGGGGGGAGCACGAAGGCCATGAAGCAGTAAGTTGAATCGTTCCGATTATTTAAGTCTTTCTGGGAAATGCAGAGCATTTGGGTTTGTATTTCTGCTTTTTAGTCCCAACATTTCCTTTCACTTAGGGAAATAGAACCTAGGCCAAAACCCTGAAATGAAAATTATCACAGTTTGCTTCCTTACACTGGAGCCAGGCAGCTGGGTAGAATTGAGAGACTCTATGTAGGTCCTTCTGAAAAGGGAAATTGCAGCAAGGTCTGAGACTTTCAGAAAAGAGAAAGTCTACAGGGAAAGAGCTATTTTAGAAGAGCCCCATTGGCCATGTATTCAGCTGGTATTTGCAATCAGCCATGAGACACAAATGCAGCCAGGCTTCCTTATTTCTTAATTCTTTTTTCACATATTGATGCCATCAGTACTATTATGTATAACCAATTAACAAGAAAAATGTCTCTCAGCAGCAGGTTGAATTCTTCATTTCATCTGGTTCAGTTACCAAACTACCCCAAGAATTCTTCTGAGGCTTCATTTCTTTCGGTGTATTATGGAAATACAGTGCACCTTTTAATCAGAATGGACATCTGTATTTAGGTGGCAGACTGGAAAATTTCTTCTGTTCAAAATGCTGTGTTCTTACCTTACTGAAACCTGAGATAAAACTCCAGCTGATATCGTGGTTTCAGGAATTAGCAGATAATGCACTTCTAAAGCTTGGAACTAAGTCATGCGTTTTCTTTGCATTTTGGTTTTTTACCCATTTTCTTATAAATGGAACTTCACTCCTCCACCCCTCCGTTAACAAATTGAAAATGATTACATCTAGAGAAGGATGGCATTAGGACTAAAGCACTCTACTGGGACACTCCACTGGGAATTTCCTGATTTCTCTGCAGTCTTCTGTTGTGATTGGTTTTGTAGAGGATATCGACAGACTTTATCTCTGGGTCTAGAATTGGAAACCAAAACGTATAGACAGTCAATGAAAGGTCCAAACAGCTCCCAGAGTTGCAAGTCAGTGTCCTGTCCTTGGGAGCTGAAATGTCGAGAGGAGGACCACAGCCTCTTGCATTGATGTGCCCAGAGGAGACTATACCTTTTTAGAGGATTGCCATTCGTATGTCTGAATTAGATGCCTAAAATGGTGGGAAATGGATGGGATGAGGGGAGGGATTATTCAATAACTCAACCACAAGCACACAAAACTGTCACCTAAGATAGCTGTGTCCTTTACTGTCATTGAGAAGACCAGCCACTCCAGTGGACAACTTGGAAGCCAAAGAAATAGTATCATCATTGAAATTAAGTCACAATATGAGCACTAATTCTAACGTGTCTCTGATCTGTGGTTCTTCATATGCAGAAAACAATCTTCCTTTTTTACTACGTTTTCTAATCACAGTATATGCTCTTTCAAGGCAGGAATCTCATCTTTCATTTTGCCAGTGTGCAGCATCTTAACAAGTTTGAGCCCAAAAGACAATCTCTCAGTATAAATGGCCAATGAGCTCTTATCATATTACAGTGATACAAAGGAAAAGACGGAGCTTAAGCTTAGGTACAAATCCCAGTACTGCCCAAACAACTACCTAGATTTAATGATGCAGAGTGTGGAAGAGTTATATATACATCATCATATCTGCTCCTCTGCTGCTTGTTCCCATTTCAGTAAGGAGATTGAATTTAAGTCATGGAGAAAGGTGGGTCTGTTCTGCAGTGCAAAGAATGTGTAAAGCCCCAAATCAGGTAATAATAGTAACTCCTATTCCTGAATCTTTTCAGAAAAAAAAAAAAAAAACATGTACAAATAGCTTTTTCTGAGCAATAAATATTTTTCTCTTTTTCCTTTTTTTTTTTACTACAGTGAAATCTTTAACAAATAATCATTTTACACTGTACAGTTCATCAATAAAAGCAATAACACCAGGTTATGTAATAAATTAAATATGATTTGCAGTTGAAAGTAATCTTGCTTTCAGGCACCAGCTTCTTGTCACATTAAGGGCTCTGGCAAACAGGTTTAATATTCGTGGAATGAACAGAATTATTGACAAGCAGAGGAGGAACTAGACAGCAACTGAGCATCATATTAATTTTTCAGAGGCCAATATTGTTTTTCGTGCTGACATAGCAACAAACTTTCAGGGCTGGCTTTTACTGTGGAGGGTTTTGGTAGTGATAGTGTTGGATTTTTTCTTGATCTCTTTTTCTACCATTCTATTCATGCCTGTTTGAAAGGAATAAGGAAGGAGGGGAAAAAACAGTGATGGCCCACAGAGAGCAGGAAACAGCTTTACCTCTGGGTTTATTCTCCTAGATAACTTGATTCAAAGTGAACTGAGATTAACTCCAGTTCTACCTTTCACTATGCCAATGAACATCTTTCTTGCTTATGAACAATGGTGCAGAATTCCCATCATATTTCTAGAACATACAGGAATTTAGGGACTTCTCACTAGTGCTTGGCCTACAGAGAGAGTCTGATGGTTAAAGTACTGGAGATCTTCTAGGACAGAATTTCTCAGCATGGGCAATTAAATGAAAATCAGAGTTAGAAAGCCTGGCTGGGGTGTCTGAGCTTCCTGATATTCACGACTTCTGGGGGTCATGTAGGAACTGAAGAGCCAAACTTACAGATGTCCAACTGGTCCAGTTTCCCAGAGATGAGTGTAGGAAGTGATGACAATTTGCCTTTTCATGTGTTTCCAAAGTGCTACAAACACAGCTGAAAGGAAAGGGGAAAAAAAAAAAAAGTGTGACTGGCCACTCTAGGCAAGTGCTTTGTCTAAGGCAGAGGTAAAAATAGCCCCTGACATTTTTCTTATCTCAGATTCGAACTCTAGGCACCACACCCCTTCTCTGTGTGTCTCATGCAATTTGTCAACCCAGAAAGATGAAAAAAAGGTGTTAAATAAAACAACCAGGGTGCTTTCTGTTGATGGGATATAGAGAGGCAGAAGAGAAGGTTTCTGTGCCGCGGTGGTCAGTGACTGCTCAGATCAGAGGCATCTGATAGAAACTGTCACAGGAGATCCTCACAAAGAGCATCTGTCTAGAGATTTCTGCATCCCTGGGAGAAAAGCTGCCCAAAGCATCTCCGTGCACTGCCTTTTGTGTTGTGGGCAGGAGGGATTTGTGCTTGTCTTCAGCATTTCTAAGGCAGTGGGTGAGATATCCAATCCTGTATGCATCTGAACAAATGAATCCTTGCAGGAGGCAGTTTTGGAATACTCTCCCCCTTCTACCTCAAGGGGGTCAACCCTTTGCTTTTGAGCCTTTTTCACAGTCCCAGAAACATGGGGAAGAGAAAAATGGGGAAGCAGGTCAGGGAAAGAGACAGCTCTGTGCAGGTCAGGGGTGCTTTCCTGGGCTCAGTTCAGCCCTTTCTCTCCGCTCTCTCATCACTATCCAAAGCTCTGAGGGCACTAATTCTGCTGGCAAGGCAGGCAGTGCTGCAGTGAGCTTTGGAGCTTGGCAGTACTGCTGTTTGGTGGGCCAGCAAACCATTATTTTAGAAGCGGGGCTGTTCTGTGGGCCCCATCAAATAACACTCAGGTCAGGTTTGTTCTTGAAGTGAGCCTTCATTGGCTGACCTTGACATACATGGCCAAATTTTCCTTAATGACCTTGGGTCTCTGTGAAAAACTGTTTAAGTGGAGATGGCCTTGGCCACAGGATCTTTTCAGCCATGAAATGTGCCAGCTACCTCATTCCAAAATACCCCAGAATGACCTCATCCCTCCAAGTAAATGTCAGAGTACAAGAGAGACTAAAGAGAAGTGGGGAGAGAGAGGAGCTGTTCATCTCAATCAGAATCAGACCCAGCCTCCTCATCTACTCTAACAAGTGAAATCAAATCAAACCCCTGATAAAAGCAGGATTTTCTTTTTCAATGAAAGGTGATGGAAAATGTGGCTTTCGGTTCTCATCTCTTTTGGTGGAAAGCTGGTAAACTGATTAATGTTGTCAGCATTCAGATTTGCCTGTGTGATGTTCCTTATTGCTGTCCTGGGACTTCGTTTAAGGATTTTTGCATCTAATTGTGTGCACGACTGGATAGATCACTGGGCTGAGCAAATCCAGTTAGAAGGTGGAGTGGGATGGTCTCAAGAACAATAAATACAAGACCTCTTTTGAAGTCTTGCTTATGAGCAAATTCTTCTGTTTCATCCATGTGGAAAAGGAACCAGAAGTGAGAGGTGTTAAAGCACCAGAAAGGTATGAAGATATATCTGGAGGTCTGGGATGAAAGTGTGAGAAAGAGGCAAAGTTAGAAGAGAAACACCAGCATAGGAGCACCCTTTTTGTAACGAGCTGTTTTACAAAATGTGGAAAATGTTAGAATTTCAAGCATCAGCTGCAAGTCCTAATGGTGTATTAACAACTTAATATACCTTGGAAAATGTTGTTAGAGGCAAGTAGCAGAATAAATACAGGAAAAGGATGAAGCCATTTTTACCTGAGGCAAAACCTATCTGCAAAGAGCCAGAGGGCTAGAAAAGAGACCTTGGTGAAGATTCGTCATAAAATCATACAATCATAGAGTTGTTTGAGTTGGAAGGGACTTTTAAAGGCCATCCAGCCCCACTCCCTGCCATGCACAGGGACATCCACAGCTCCATCACGGTGCTCAGAGCTCCCCCAGCCCCTCTGAGTGTCTCCAGGAATGGGCATCCCCCACCTGTCAGGGTTCCAGTGCTTCACTATCCTCATCGTAAAAAACTTTTTCTTATATCCACCCTAAATCTCCCCTCTTTTAGTTTGAAACCATTTCCCCTTGTGCTGTCACCACAGACCCTGCTGAAGAGTGTGTCCCCTTCTTTCTTATGGCCCTCCTTTAGATACTGAAAGGTCACAATGAGGTCTCCCCAGAGCCTTCTCTTCTCCAGGCTGAACAGCCCCAGCTCTCTGCCTGTCCTTGTAGGGCTAGATGGTTAGTCTATCCCTTAAAGCTTCTCTGATTTCCATCAATGCCTTACCTAAGCATTTTTGTCTTTTCTTCCGTGGAAGTTGAGGAAATCCTGCCATCCTCATTGTACAGATAAGGACCTATGATGCAGAGGGAAGAATACATGCAAAGAAATGTGTGTGTGGCTGTCAGGCTCTGAAGTACATCTGAGAATCCCACAAGATGCCTAACTACACAAAAAGAGCTGAGACTGTTTGATTCCCCCAGAAGCCAATGGAAGAATAGCAATTGGGTTCCTGATGCCACTGGGCATCCTCTTAATCCAAGATACATATTCTATGACTGGTGAATGGAAAGGAGCTACAGCTTTTCTGTTAAAGAGTTTAGAATTAGAAACGGATTTGGTAAAGCAAAACAAAACAAAGCACAATCGTTTGTGTTAAATCTTGCACAAAAAATACTTCTGGTTTTCTTCCAGATTTAGATATATTATTGTTAAAATAAATTAATATTTGTTCTTATCCTCACACTTTGCCTTTTCTATTTAACCAAGTTGCTATTTTTGAGTTGAAAGTGTGCACACAAAAAAATGCAAATCCCAAATTTCAAAGGCACCTTCCACTTGGAATTGGATCTATTTTTGTCCCTGTGACTATCTTGCGCAGCTCTAATTGTCATGCCCCTCTCTGAAATCCACAGTGTGCTCCTCTCGCCAGCATATTTTTGGATTATTGTACATTGTGATCAGCCTTTTGTGTTCTTTTTGAAATGGGCCATATTTTGACATGAGGTGCCGAGTCATGCATAAGGTGGATCTTATTTGTGTCTCAAAGAAATCTTCTTTTTTTTATTCCGATGTACCTGGGCCAACACCTGGCAGAGTTTCTCCCGTTTCCCAGGCAGACAAGAGAAAAAGAACCTAAAGCCCAGCAAAGCAAGGAGCAGCTCAAAACAATTCATTTTATTATTATTATAAAATGTCGTTTGGAGTGCCAACTTTGTATTGTCGCTTCCATGCTTACGCTTTTTGTCAAAAAACTGAACACTGAAACAATGTCCCAAAGAAAGAATTCTTCTTTTGAAACCAGGGACTCAGGGGTGAAGTATTTAATTTCTGCATGCCAGAAATACAGTCAAACATGACTGGGGATTCAATGAACAAAACGACTGGAGAATGATGATTGATTTTCTAAAGGCAAATTACGTACTTTAAGCACTTTTAGAGAGTGATGGGGAGGAGGAAGAGCACTTGATGGGGCAGAAAATCCAAATAATCCCATCTGCTGTAGGACTCAGTGTTTTCTCAAGTGTTTCCCTTTTGTGCCCTGCACCTTTTTCCTTCTATTTCTGTTTCTTACCTGGTGCATTATCAACATACATGAACGCCGTTTGCTATGTTATCAAAAGGAGGAATGCATTTTTGCCAGATAATTTAGAAAAAAAGACTGTAGACAGAACCTGCATCAGTCAATGCAAGAACCAGCATCCTAAATTTTGTGTCTCCAGCCTTTCTTTGAGTAGGTCTCTGAGAGTGTCTTTTCTCCTCCTGGATCTTGAGGGGTTGAACACAACGTGCCTGGTATCAGTGCTGCTGCTTTGTGCTCCAGCGCCCTGCCAGAAAACTCCTGTCCTCTGTGCACAGATTTGCAGAGACAGGTGAACCAAGCAGGGGCTCCATACCTACACTTTATCCCACAAGCCCGGCTGCCCAATGAACCCATGCAGAGCAAGCTCCAGTAGATTTGTGTTGCTGCTTGTGCTGGCCAGCTGCTTCACAAATAGTTGAACTATTTTAGTTTTGTGACCATAATCATTTGGCCCCCTTGGTGCTATCCATCACCTGTGGATGAAAATGAAAAGACTTGAAAATCAGGTGACAATAATCCAGTAGGTCTAGGGATGTGTGTGCATGTGGGAGCACAGAGCAAAGAAGGCTGCTGTAAGAAAATCGTTAAGCTCACTAGAAATTGAGTGTCTGGCACTGGAGAGAAGGAACGTGTTTATGAGGGAAGTGGAGAAGCACAGCAAAGTGTTCTGTTTTTTATAACTGGAGACTACATCCCCTTGAAGGTTTTGTTCCAGTTGCATATCCTATGGCATCACACGTGATGCTCAAGGATGAATTTTTGGGCTAAAGAGAAGCAATATGACTGCAGGTCTCAGACTGGTTGGGCAGGAGGTCTGTGTAAGATGAAATTGTTATTCTGGATATGAGCATTCATAGTTCCAGCTGAAATTCTTAAAGCCACGATAAGAGACAAATTAATGAAGAGGCACCTGGTGTCAGTCCCAGGCACCGAGCATTGTCAGAGATCCCTCAGTTGTGTCCTCCTGGGATAGTAAATGTTGTCTAATGATGAATACCTGGAGTACTTGCCTGATCCTAATGCTGTCTTGCCACCCATGAAGGTTATTTTTACCATCTTTCCCCAACTCCACTTTTCCTCCATGTGCAGATGGAAAGGAGTGAGCAGGCTGAGTAGAAGCTGGAGGTGCACACCATGGGCTCAACAGGTGTCACACAGATTTTGTGTGCCTCTGCTGGAGCTGTGCTTCATGTCTGTCAGCACTCACGGGTGGAGAAGCAGGGACTGTGATGGGATACTTGTCCATGGGCACATGGCTGAGGGTCAGGCCCCGTATTTCCGTCCTGAGAGACCTGGTCTTTGGTTGCCTTGCTGACCAACCTGAGCAGAGCTAACCTTGATTTGTACTGGAGAAGGAGAAGGGAAAATTGAATACAACAAGATGAATCCTAGAATAGAAACGGCCACTGGAGAGGGAGACAGAGTGCAAGGAGGAAAAGCTAACGCCATGGCCTCTGTGCTTCCATCTTTGCAGGTCCCACAGGCATCATAACCATAAACAGCCTCTTCAAAAAATGTGAATATTATGCTGCTTTCTGACAGTTTTTTTCCCAATTTCCTTTTGTCTTTACAAGTAGCTGAAGAAAATAAATATTTAATGACCTATTTCAATATTTTAATGTAGGTTTCTTGTTAAAACACCACAAATCTCTCCATGAAAGGGAGACAATAGAATACTAAAGTAATGAGCATTGCAGCAAGTGGGAAGCAGGCTGAAGGAAGAGGGGAAGTGAAAGAAGTGAGGCAAGGCTGCAGAACACAGGGGCATGTCTTCATCAGGTGCAAGTCACCACTGCCCATGACTGCAGCACTGCCTGGTTTCAAGTGCCTCCTTCCAGGGCTTATGGGGAAGAAAGCCCCAGTCAGTTTGCTGTTCTACCACTTACCAATCCTTTGTATAAAAGCACAGCAGAGTTGTTCTCCTCTGTGACCTGTCAGGGTCATTTTTATTTGGATTATTTTTGTTCATTTGCACATTAAATCCTTTATGTGGTACTTCCATGTTCACACTCATTTTATCTGCATTTGAGGTTGTTCTCTTGCACAGGAAAGTGGTACAAGGCATTTGGTGTAGTGTCTTAGTGGCATCCATAGGAATCATAGGATCACAGACTATCCCGAGTTGGAAGGGACTCACAGGGATCACCTAATCCAACCCCAGCACCACACAGCAGCACCCAAAACCAAACCCTGTTGAGCTCCAGTAGCATGGGGCCACCCTGGGCAGCAGTGCCATGCCCACACCGCTGGGGCAGAGCCTTTTCCTGATTAACAACCTAAAACTCCCCTGATACAGCTCCATGCTGTTCCCTCTCATGCTGCTCCCTCAGGCCCTGTCCCTGTCCTCAGAGAGCAGAGCTCAGTGCTGCCCTCTGCTCCCTGTGAGGGACTGCAGGCTGTGAGGGAGCTGCAGGCCGCCATGAGGCCTCCCCTCAGCCCTTGCTCCTCTGGGCCGAAAAAACTCAGGGACCTCAGTTGCTCCTCACACATTTCACCCTCCAGACCCTTCACCATCTTTGTAGCCCTCCTTTGTATCCTCTCTAATAGTTTTACGTCCTGATATTGTCATGCCCAAAAAAGAAACCAGAAAACATTGCTATGGACTTCAGACCACCCAGAGTATCCTGTACGCATTCCTGGTGCAGGGCCAAGGCTACTTCATTAAGCAGCGGTCATCATGCAGCCAGGGGTATCCTCCCACGGTGGGAGCCTTGTTCTGGGGCAGGTGGGCTGCAGCCCCAGACATGTGGCAGTGAGAAGGCTCCATGCAGAGACACCCTGGGAGTGGAATCTTGGCCTGGTAGCTGCAGTGAATGTTTTATACCTCTCTCTCTGTCCTTACTCTGTCTGGTCTCAGCAGCAGTCTCTAGCCAACATAATTCTTTGTGAGTTACTTTCGTTAGCAAAACCTTTCACCCTATGAAGATGTTCTACTTAATTAGTAAAAGTTCAATTTTTTTTGTCACCGACAGAGCCCTATACATCACCATGTCTGGAGAGTCATTAGCTGTAAAATTAATCAGGGTGGATAGCGGCTGAATAGAGTCAGGGCCCTTTGTGTTCCTTCCCACATCTCTGCCTCCAACGTGAGAATCTTTTTAAGAAGGGGAATCCTAAAAGCATCTCTGAATACCCAAGAGAACAGTTTCTAGGGTACCACTGAACTGGGGGTTGTTCCTGAGCCTCGAGTGGAGGGGGACCTGGCAAGGCTCAGCACACAGGAGGCTGTCAAAAGTCGTCCACCTCAGTCTGACCCATGGAGCACTGCACCTGGGGAACTCAGCTAAGCTGTTGGGTGGCTGAGATTTTCCTCTCACCCACCTCAGGGTGCACGTCGAAGACACTCCTCTTTTTCACTGTTTCACAGGCAAGTTTGGTGTGAGTCGGGATGTGAAAGAAGCAGGGCCAGGTTTAATAGAAGGCTTTGCCACATGCCCTAGCTTGAGGATTGTGTGCTACAAGAGAGTGTCCTGAGGAAATCCAGGAGCATAGGAGAAATTTACACAAGCAGAGAACCAAGTATGTAAGCCAGACTGTTTTTGTGCTGCACCAAAAGAATTGTGCCACAGTTCTCAGCCCTCGAGCATGGTGCTTGCTTCTGCACAGCCAGAATGTCCTGGGAGCAGCCTGGTGACTGCCTTAGCAGTGGGACCCAGATGAAAGCACCGTGCTTTTCCTCCCCTTCATTGCACTGTGTCTGTTGTGCAGCAGTGGGGCTGTCAGGGTTTTCTTTAGCCCATCATGGCTCAGTGTTGGACTCCATCCCAGCTGTGTGCTTATTGCTGCTCAGGAGGTCTCTCCTTCAAGGCAGTGACTGCAATTTCCCACAAGCTCACCTATTTCCAAGTGGATCAATAGACACCAGAAGACTAAATGACATGCTTGGGTTCACAGCATGGCTCCGCATGGGTTTCCAGGTCAGCTTCTTCCTGGCCATTCTTTATCTTTACACCAGTTTGCTCCCTGGGTGTGGAGTCTCTGTTTTCTGCTGGCAGATGAAGCCCATCTGTGGCTACAAGCAGGTGGGGAGTGTTGCAGGAAGTTGTGCTGGGGGTGTCGGATGCTTTGCAGGGATTTTTGGACAGGTATGTTAGCTTAAGAGGCTTTTTATAAAAAGATCTTGTGTCATTCCTACGTCCTCAGCGCAGGACACTGTACATGTCAGTGTCACTTTATTTCTTCCTGTTCTGGTGCTTAGTTTTAGCAGGGAGGTACTGGTGGCAAGTTGTGATTGAGAGCACTCATATTATTGGTTTTTATTGTTATTAGTATTGCTATTACTGTTATTACAATTGCTATTATTACAGAATACCTTACTATTTGGTTCCTAGCAAAGGGAATTTTTTAGAGATAGTGCAAACGAATGCAGATAAATTGCTAACATTTGTAATTTTGCATAATTGATCATGGGACCTCCTTGAAAGCAAATTCCTTCATCTCATGGTACACTTCATTTTGATATAGAACGAGACCAGACAGGAGGAAGAAGCAAATATTTTGCCTGCATAGAAATATGTCTTCCCATTTGGCAATCTTCCTCCTCGGAAAGCATCTAAAAGCAGACATCCTGGGAGGGCCTTGCCTGGGCTGCTGCGTTCCCTCCAGGACTTGCCACTTCTCTGCTGCTGATGCTTAGAATGCTGAAGCATTTTGGAGTCTTCTTTGACTAACAAGTGGCTCAAGGCCTCCAGCTCTGTCCTCACACTCCTGTCGAGTGTAGTTAAGTAAGTGTCTTAACAAATGGAAAGTGATTTATTTGCCACAGTCCCTCTGGGTACGAGTCCCACCCAACCGGAATCACAAACGCAGAGGCCTTGTCCCTAGGACTGAAGCATGTGCATCTCAGTAAACAATTCTGTCCTTGGCATCTGATTGATTTATAAAGCTCATTTTCAGTGTGCTTGTGCAGGGATAAAGTAGAAAAAATGGGAGCTTCCTGCCTCAAAACTCAATCTGATCCCTTGCAGTAGGACATCCTTTAGGCACAGTGTCTCTGCAAAGCTACACATCTTTTCTACTTGCTTCCCTGGGCAGAGCAATGGGGTAAAACAAATGTTAGGATTCACCCAAACCAATATGGATTGTGCATTTTTTTCCCGTTTGCCTTTCAGTGTGAAAATAAAAGGGAAAGAGGATTTCTCTTAGGCTGAATGAAAAAGTTTTGTTTTCCATTAAGCACAAAAATTCTTTTCATCTTTGGAAATCTTTAGGCTTAGGACAAATACAATTTGGATAACAGAAAACCCCATTTTCTTTTCAAGAGAGTCTTCATTGCTAAAATGCTGGAGTGGGATATTATCTTTCTTATTTGCTCTTGTTTTCACATTAGCTATTTGAGGGAGTCAAAACAAATTTGTAAAAAGCTTTCTGTGCTCTGAAATTACTTTTCCAGTGAACAAAAAATTGACCAGTAACATTATACCCAGCTACAGTGAGCAAGCTCTGTTTAGGCTTTTCCTAGCATCTTTTTCTCTTAAGCTTTTATTAGCAGAGACTGAAACCCCGCCTTGCAGACTATGTGGAGTTTAGGCCACAGGATGGCTTGACAATGTCCATAGAGGACCAGACCCTGTTGGGTCCCATCTTTAACGTACGTAGTGGGAGGACCATTAGCGCTTGAAATGGTAGCAGAGGTCATCACTGCTGATTTAGACAGGAGGATAAAATAGTATCGATTCAGGATTGCGGCCAGGTGAAGACACCATCATACTATTTGTTTGTGCTTCATTTTCAGTAAATGAATTAATTTATAGATGGGATTCGTGTGATTTATAGAACAGAGATTTGGAATAGAAAGTGCAGGGCAGTTCATGAGCTGAAGACTGGATTAGGATTTAGGGAAAGAAAAAGAGATATAGTTACCATAAGTGAAAGGAAAGATGTATTTTGGTCTGAATTCCACTGCAGACAGAAGAAGGAGTTCTCTTACGAGCTGTCCTAGCTGGATTTATGCTGCGTTGTCCTTAATTCTTGTGGGATTACAACAAGCAGAGTCAGTAAACTTCATGAATGAAGATCAGCCACGGGATCGAGATACCATTGTACTTATCGGGAGGAAGCCCCGGGAGCTGTAAAGGAGCATAAGGAATGTGGGACAAGAGCTCCGGGTGTGGACTGTTGTCTGTGTAAGATAGCAACTATGTTTATCCTGTGATCCTCAAGACAAGGATGTCTCTGCCCTTCAAGACAAGGAAGATACTGAAGGAGCTGCTCAAGTCTTGTTGTTAGATAAATTGTTAGCCACTGATTTATGAGTAGAAAAATACTGTTTGTAGAGTTCTCGGTTTTGCACGTTGTTGCATCAGCCAGGAAGGCCTATAAAGGCCCAGCTAGCTTTTCAATAAAAGAGAATTCGTAGAAGTAATCTTTGAACCCACCTTGGAGTCCGTGTGGTTAATACGCCACAATTCTCATCAGCATAAATACAGAACCTTGCGCTGGCAAGTTGAGACCAAATAGATGGAAAAAAGGCTCAGGTACAACCTGCCTCCCCAGTGCTCTCACAGATCAGCCCCAGTGCTCAGTGTGCGTGTTTCACTGATGTGGAACACAGCCCATAGCTGTTGTCTCCTAGAGGTGCTGTGGGAGCAGTGTGTCTGTGCTAGTCACGAATTGTCTTCCCTAAGAACCAAAACTTAGCAATTTGTTTGATGTTTACTTGGGGAGCTGATGAGAACATTTTGAAAATGTCTATTTCTCAGTGGAAAAAGTGTGGTTCGTATATATGTGTTCATAAACCACAGTAGAATGATTTGTGGAGTCTCTTCCTTTCTCCCATCCTTTTGTTACCGGTACCACTTTCTGGCAGGGGAAACCCATGGTACATTGCCAGGAGCAGACAGCCTAAAAACCAGTGGAGTGACCACTGGGCATTTAAAACTCAGCCTGTGCCTCAGGAGACTCATTTTCAGCCCCCTTGGCCTTTCATTTCCCACCTCACCTTCTTCCTGCTGAGACTGTAAGCATTATAGGACAAGGACCATCTGTTTGGTCATGGATGCACAGTGCTAAGCACAAAGCAGCCCTGATATTGTGAGCATAAGGGTGCTCATGTAATTCCACTAAGGAAAGCAAAGTTGTTTTCCGCCCTCCTGTCTGAAGCTGAGAGAGAGTCCAGGTGGTGCTCCTAAGGGGCTTGCAGCCCAGCTCACTCTCACTGGTATTTGTTAAGTGCTGAACTTCACGCTAAGCAACAGGTAGGCAGATACATGGCTTGGCTAGTTAAGATCCAAGGTGGGAAGCAAAATGGGTGCTAGTGAAACTTCCCCAGAAAAGCTAGAATAACTCAACCTGTTACTAAACAATTAAGAAGCGTCAGCAAAGGATGATGTCTGCAGGAAAAGTCTCCCTTCGCTCCGTCTCCCAGCCCAGCATTGTGCAGATATCACAGACAGGGGAGCAGTTTTTCTCAGTGTTTTCCAGCCTCATTGCAGCACCCGCCCCAGGCACAGGGTACTCAGACAATTAGGTCCAATTTGTTATCAAGATGCATCAGACTTCCCCATGGTCTCTTTAGTCTCCAAAGTTCCAGGATGAAAAAACCTCTAAGTGCAATACTAGAATTAAAATGGCTCCAAGGCACCCAGGTTAGGCTGTGTGTGCTTTAAAAGCATCTGTTAACTCTGTAACTCTTTTCAGCAATAAAAATTACTTCACACACTGTCTGCAGTCCCCAGTTTGAGGGCTTTGGTACTTTGGTGGACAGAAAGAAGGAAGCCTGGAACATGCAAAAGGAAAGGCAGTGCATAGCATTGTGCATAGCCTGAGATATTTTGCAGTAATCAATTAATTTGATGGTCTTTCCACACTTCTCCCTATACAGTGATGTCTCTGCAATAGTCCAGGTCTGCAGCTCTCAGAGCAGCCCCCATCGACTGCCTGCCCATGAAGCATAGACCAGGGCTCCTGGGAGGATTTGCTGCTGCTATGTTGGCCACAGATGTTGTACCAAAGGCACACAGTGTCACTTCTAGCCTGATGGGCTGCTTCTCCATCCCACCTTTGGTTTTCCAGTCACCTCTGCCCTCCTTGCAGCAGCTGAGGACTTCAGGCTGGGGAGCCCAGCTGGCCACCAGCTCTCCGAGTGCAACAAACTGGGCTGCAGGGCAATGGGTTGTTACAGGGGGAGTGGAGCATATTCAGCCCAGAGGGAGATGTTGTGAGGAAACAAAAAAACTGCACCTCTGAGTGTCCTGGAGCCCAGCTCTCTTGGAAAGGTTGTCCTTCCACAGGCACTCACCTCCCTGGTATCACCCTCCAGAGCTCTGTGGGGATTTACTTATCCTTCCCTGCTCCGGGTATTTTCAATTGTCATGTTGAATTGTTTGTTCCCCCCAAAACAAACAAACCCACTCAAAACAGCTTATATCATCTTATAATCTTTCTTTACAATTGCCACAATTTCTCCCATTCTTGCTCGTAATGCAAAAATGAAAACAAACAAATAAATCCCATCTTAATTATGCACAAGCATAGGAGCAGCACAAAGGAGCCATTAGCACGAGCTGCAGAAAACGCTGATCCCAACAAGTTTTCCCAGGGCGTGCAATGTGGAGCTGCCACCCTTGCTCCACAGCAGGGCTGCCTTGATGAGTCCCCTCCTCATCCTCCCCTGTCCCCTGCTTCCCCTGGCTGCCCCCCACCATTGGCTGTCCCTGGCATCCAGGGAGGCTCAGCTCTAGGGCCCACCTGCAGCCCTCACCCTTCATTCCCACAGGATGCTCAGGATGCAGTGGGCATCGAATGGCAGCTGGGGAGCTGGATGCCAGTGGAGATGGCCAGAGAGGCTTCCTGGCGGAGGCTGCAGCAGCTAATTCAGGGCTTTGTGACTTGAGACAGAATGCCAATTATTTCCAATTAGGAGATTGCAGTGACAGCTGCTCTGAACAGGGCATTTTCTCACAGCTGGGAAACCTGCCTGCGCGTTTAGCTGGGTCTGGATACCTGCATTTCCACTGTGGGGCTCTCAGCAGTTGTTTCTAATGACCTCTTTTTCCTTCACCCCTTGCTAAGTAATTCTTCCTCTCTCCCACACACCACCACCTCTCATGGGGAATTTGGCGGCAGAATCCTCATCTCTTCCCCTACCAAAATCTGTTCATTTTCTCTTCTCTCTGTGCAGGCTTTCATTTTCCTGCTGCCCAGCTCCTCCATCACCCTGCCTGCCCTGTGATGTATGGGCCTTCTCAGGCAGCTTTGGCCTGACCCAGCCAGCCAAAATCAGAGGAAAATCTGGTTTTATATTGCCTGGGGAGAATTCATCACAGAAGGTGTCTCATTTAGGGAAATTAAGAATGAAGGAAAGGGAGAACTAGAAATTTATTCTGGTTTAGTGTTAAAAATATATCTATCTACTGCTGTGTTAAGGACCGATATTTTCTCTCCATTTTTCTTCTCTTGTCTAACCATATCACATATCCCAGAGACAGAATTAGGGAGAAAGGGACATAGAGCTCATTGCTGGCTTGGAAATGCTGCTGTGGCAGAGGAAGGAGTAGGACAAGGAGGAGGAGGCCAGGTCATACCTTAATACAGGTGGTGTAAGCAGTGGTGCTGGGCACGGACCTCTGCTGTCCCAGCACGAGGAGACAGCTTAAGCCTGCTGGTGCCAAATCCACTGATACCAACAAGCATTTTGCCAGCAGTTTTGGCCCATAGTGTTTTTGCTGATCCCTGCATGACCACTGTGTTTTGCATTCTGTGTGGGATCCAAAAGGGAAGATTTTAGCCCAGGAGATTGCTTGGTGGGATGCAGAGTGCTGGAGCAATGGCGTGTTTGGCTGACAGCAATGTCTGTTTGTCTGTGTGGAGCACTTAGACACTCCAGTAGATAAGTGCCTTGTAAATACAGATAAATAGATTAGATTAGACCTTGACAGTAGTTCATGCAAAAGGCATTTTTATGTGAAAAAATAGTAATATTGTAGAAAAATAGCTATTATTTGGGACCTTGGGCTAGAGCTTCCATAATTGATATTGTTGAAGGAAAGAGGAAGCTAATGGAGAAGAGCTGCCGTGACTGCCCTTTTGTCATTGACTAATTCTTCCAGCAACCAAAGAGACATTACCCAGCTCCCATTTAGGCCTCGATGTGAGTGGTTGCATTTTTCAAGAGAGCACAGCTTGATGGGCACTGGGCCCTTTTGTAACTCTCCTTGCAATGGCGGGGACAAGGGAAGGAGAACACTTTGAAAAATCTGCCTGGCTGCTTGGAAATACAGACTGCTGCATAGCTCAGTGAGCAGCTCAAGAACTGCCACCAGCCAAGGGGCTGCACTTGGGCACGTCCACAGTGGAGATGTCCCCAAGCCTGCTGCCTCCAGGGATGTACGCCCACATCTTTCTGTGCTCCTGGCTCTGGTGTGCTGCAAATGAAGGAAGACTTGCACCTTAATTTATCTGTGCAAAAATAAAAGATAGAAAAGCAGAAAGCAAACAAATCACAATTAAGGAACAGCACTGTTCCCCCAGCACCGTTTGCCCCCTTTGCATTAGGTACCAAGCCCAAGCCCTTAAAAGCCAGGAGATTAATAATTGAGAGCTTCATACATCTTTTATTATCCATATAAAACATAAAGGGTGAAATCCTGACCCACCTGAAGACAATGTCGAAGTTCTCCTTAACTTTAGATTAACTTGCATTTTACCTAAATTGTTTTGACAAATACAATGAAACGTGCGTTGTAAGACACCTCCATAATCTTAACTCTGACCTCAGAGAGTATTTTTCTAGGAGCATTTCTGGAATTCAAACAGAAAATAGAACCTTTCAGAAAATTTGGAGCACACATACAAAATTAATGGTGATTAGCAAAAGAACAGCATTATGGAAATTAATTATTTTTCTTCCATAAAAATGTGCATATATTTGCCTGTTACAAATGCAGTATTAGCCCATAGTAGTGGTACTTGGAATTACTTAAACTAACTAATCATATTTTCCACTTATGAATATTCCTTAAAAGAAAATGTTTGTACACCAAGTGCAGTGCAATAAAAATATCACATAAAGATGGAGGGAAAAAAGAGAAAATAATGCACAGGTTAAGCAAAGGGTTGTCTTGCTGAAATAAAAAGTGCACTTTTTTGTACTCAGCTTAAATATATATATTTATTATGTGGGCAGTATAGAGTTTCAGGAGTCCTTAATCATTCATTTCCTTGCTTTTAAGTGTGAGGGTTTTGCAAATGGTGTGATAAGTAAGTACATTGTTGTCACTTAGCAACCTTAACTCGTTTCTGAAGTGAGTTGTTTGTTTCTATAATAAATGAGACACTCAGATACCATGGTGATGAGCATAGGAGACCTTGTATGCTTAGGCAGAGTGCTATCTTGATAAATATTATATTGCTGGGAGGTTGGAGGAGTAGCTCTTGTATTGTCCACAGCACAGAAACTTCATCAGCGGTGTTTGTGCTGCCCCATGAGGAGCACCTGGAAGCTGTCCTGAAGCAAAGCTCATTCTCCTTCCAGGCAGAAAACCTGGAATTTGGGCTTAAAATAAAGCTGAAGGTCACCTCTACAACGTGCAAGGTCCTAGCTGGCCAAGCGCGGCCTCAATGCGTTCGCAGCCAGCTCCCAGCTCTGTTCATCGTTGTCAGTGCTCTACACTTTGCATCCAGCTCTGTGCTCTGCAAGTTCTCCTCCTCTCCAGCAGCCCTGGAGCTGTGCTGAGCCTTCCCTTGGCCTCTCAGCACTGAACCAGCTAGGGGGATTGCTGGCCTCTGGGAAGCCGCTGTGATAAAGAACCCACGGAGCTGCGGGCTGATGCCAGACCTGAGGGCTGTGCCTGGGGAAAAGAGGAGAAAGACAAATAGTATGGCTGAGACAGAGCTGAGAAGCTCTGGAAAGCATCCAGAGCTTTCAGAATCTCTCTCTAGATCGCCAGCTTGGGAGTGAATTGAAGCACAAGGGTTAATGACAAAAGTAAAAATATATTCTAGACAACTGTTGCATCCTAAGACTGTCTTTGCTGTGCAGGGCTACAGTTGATCTCTGACATGGTTGATCCTGCTTGAGTTCACCTGATTTTTCATGTTTTTCTCTTCCCTCCCTATCAATTCCTGCTCTTTGTATTTCCCGATCTTACACAAAATATATTTGTGTTGCTGCTAATGCTCCTCGAGTTTAAATTAATCTTTTAAAGAAAGATGAACCACATGAACTTTCTTTTGTTTTTCGAAATCGCATCCATATTCATAATCCACTAATCATGTTTGATAAATCAGAATTCCTTGTGAAACATACTAACCCTTCACGTTGCTTCGGTTTTTAATCTTGTAGGAAAAGCAATCATTTATGCCGTGCATTTGAAGGGGCTGGGCTGGGCTGTCTGGTTGTCTCATTGAGTCATCTTCCCTGCTCGTACAATGCAGCATGTGCTCTTGAATCTAAGCTATCATCTAAAAACATAATTAAGTCTTCAGTACTTGGGTAGCGGGAGGAATCTTCGCAGCGGGGATCAAACACCGTTTTTGCAGTGATGATGCCAGACTGCTGGAGCAGCTCTGGGCTTTCCCCTCGTTGCGGGGCATAACCACGCTGAAACCTTGAGGTCGTGTTCCTGCAAGTCAGCAATGGTAAATATTTCACTTGCAGTCAAAAAACCAATGAAGAGATGGCTGCTCGTAGAGATCCATGGGTCTGTTGTCAGCAGGGACTTGTTTAACCTGGGTGCAATTTGTGGCTCAGAGTGAGAAGATGATTTTTGCCCCTCAGTCATTTGCACAGGACTATGCACGTATGGATGATCTTTGTGTTTGCAAACTGGGAATCTTTGGTGACTTCTGGATAAGTGCAAGATTACCGACATCAATTAGTATTATATATATGTATTTTTGCATCAGTGCATTGATCAGGACCTTTTCTTTAGAGAAGGGGGAATCCTCGTGTGAGCCCAGACCCTCTCATCTGTTCCATCTGCTTCTCCTACTGCCTGTTAGAAGCAGCTGTGGGGCAGGACAGGCACAAAGCACAGAACCCCAGACCTGGGCCACCTCCTGGGGTTGTGCGCAGGGTCTGGCTCCGGTCCCTGTGCTGGAGCTGCTCTGCTCACACAGCCCCGAGCTTTGGGCTCCCATACTCCCCCAAAGAAATATAGCTGTTATTTGCTGAAGCAGATTCTAAGCCTGCCACACTTAATAATTCAGCAGTGAACTTTAGAGCTGAGCACAGGTTGAAAAATAACTTGCTTTAGTAAGTACAAAATCTCCATTTCTGCTGCCTTCGCTTCTGCCGCCGTCCCCCAGCCCTGGCCCTGGCACTCCAGCCCTCAGCGTTCGTATGCGGTGGAGCGAGAAGGAAAGGCGGGCGGGAGGGAAGTCATTTCCTCGCTGTGGGATGTTTATTGTCGCCTGCTCTCCGCTGCCCAAGGTCTCTGTCATTTTACATGATGTTTTATAATGGAAACGGTTCTCTTTGACACCAATGAGTTCATCCGCAGGTACAGATTTACATTTCTACCTCCCTGACGCAGCTGTAATTGCAGCTCCTGGGGGAGGAAACCCTGACGATGACCCATATAAACCCTGCTGGACCCCTTCCAGGCAGCAGGAACCTCAGAGGGTTTCCCATGATGAAGTTGCCCTGCAACAAACGCTCCTGCAGTAACCGAGGGCGGTGCTGTCTGCTGATGCGGTGTTGGCAGAGCGGCTGTGCCAGGGCCAGTGCCCATCGCCTGCCCCCAGTCTAAGACCATGAGTTGCAGGAAAATGGAGCTAGAAGAAGCTGGAAACCTAATTAAAACCTGTTACTCCAATTGTCTATGAATGCATTTGTTTAGAGTTAACCCTAACCCCTACCCCTGTACCTATTCAGGCGTAATTACACAGGTACCATTTCCCAGAATATAAATGAATAGTGTAAAGTACACACATTTTCTCCCCTGTGAGCTGAAATTTGGCAATCCCTGTGACACTGGTTGGGAATTTGATAAACACATTTCTGAAGATGTCTACATCTTCAAAAAAAAGAGGAAGATCAGCCATCGATAGGCAGATGGGTATTGATGTACAGATCTATCAGCAGACGTGGATAGATAAAAATGATTTATAGATTTCCTTCTGTTCTCCTACCCCTTTGCAGTCAGTACCTTTTTTTGGAGGGGGGAAATGCAGTGCATTGCTGCAACCAGATCTCGATAGCTGAAACAATTATTTTAAAATTCGGGGACCTATTTGCAGCCCCTCCTTGTGATGCCAGCCTGTGCGATGCTGGGTCAGCCCCCTAGCTGCTTGCTCCTGGCTTTTTATTTCTTTTTTCACCTTTTGCTTGATGAGTTTGTAGGCTTTTCAGGGAAGCGACCTATTGCATAAATATGTGTTATTTCCATGTAGGAGGAAAAAATATAATTAATACTGATGCAAGTGTCATTTAAACAGCTGGGAGGGAATGCATTTCAGATGCTGCACTGCTTTAACTGTTGATTAAAAGAAAAAAAGTCCCCATAGCTGACTGACAAACTCTGATGTATAAAAATTGTGTTGGCCTTACACAAAATACAGACAGCTCCTGCTGCTAAAAATGGTAAGAAAGCCAGAAGTTACAGATGTAGCACAAAAGTCTCGGGGTGAAATTCTTGGATTGGGTTATGTAGGAAGTTCAGACTTGAAAACCAAGGAGCTCTGAAGAATCTTTTGTTCTGGATTTTCTCCCAGAGCTGCTGGGTTTGAGACCTAAACAGAACTGTTGTTTTGTACAGAGCTCTGCTTTAAGCCCAATGCCTGATGGGACCTATCAGGTTGATGGGACCCTGGAAATTTAGAGAGGTTTTATTAGAAAGAATTAGTCATGGTATCAAAGCATTCTTTCATTCCCTGCTTGTTTCACTGTACTGAAATTGTTTATCACTTTGTCATTAACAGCTGACACTCCTGGATCTAGCCCCGCTGGCAGCTCATCCCTTGGGTTTTGTCTTTTTTGATGACCTCATTCTGGCCCTGGGTCGTAGAATCACAGAATCATAGAGTGGCTTGGTTTGGAAGGGGCCTTAAAGATCATCCAATTCCACCCCTTCCAGGAGACTCCCAAAAACACCTGTGAGGGTTCTGAGCAGCCTGAGCTGCCCCAGCAGCACAGCCCTGCTGCCATGCGATGCGCTGTGCCCCATAGCTCTCCTACTCGTGCATTCCCAACGTGCAGTTTTCCCAATGCCCCCATTACTCAGTGCCCCAGCTCCTCTGGTAAAAGCTGCAGCCACAGAACCGGACTTTGGTGTGTTTTCCTCGGCTCACAATCACCAGAAGATGATTTAATTGCACGAGAAAATGTTCTTTTTAATCTCTTAGAATTAGTCATCTCTTCCTCACTCATCTCTCTATATTTTTGGTTAGAGAGACTGAAAATCTTAATATATCAGTGACATTTATAACACATGTTAATATTATAAAACGTCAGCGCTCTATTTGCAGAAATGAATACTGATGTGATGGGAGTGTTTTATTATGTCAATGACTTCTATTATAAATATGATAAAACTGTGTCATCCTTTTTTTTTTTTCCAAATAAAAAATAAAACCACTGAATCATTTATCTCAAGGTTACTGCTCTGCTACCTTTTTAATATATTCAATGACGCTGTTAAAAAAGAAATACACCCTGCAATGGATTTTCACATTGTGTGGTCACTGGATGGATGTTGTCGTTTACCTGCATGTTTATTTAGGATTACAGTGGGATAATGAGCACAGAAGTGGGGCTGACATTGTGGCTTCGTATGGACACAAAGCCAGGAGATGAAACCTAGTTTTAAGTGAGTAATTAATGATTAGCAAAGGGTGGAAGGTGGCTTGATATGATGTCCACATCGCTGCTGATTGCTGCCACTGCCATGCCTCAGTCCATCCCATCAGGCCCCATCCTGCTGATCCCCTGAAGGGCCCTGGGGTTCGTTGCCAGACCCACAGAGATCTAAAGGCTCTGAAAGGCGTCTTGAACACCCCATCATTTGGGCTGTGGCACCATTTCACCAATTAATCTCCATTACCACAGCTGGTATTTGCTGTTATGAGTAAGCCCAACTGCTCTCCATAGGCAGTTGCACTTCCAGCCCCAATAATTAGGTGGCGGATTCATGAAAATCAAGATCTCATTGTAAGGATAATGGTATTTTATGGAAAGGATAAGTAATGTATGGGTGTTTGTATGCATCTCTGCTTTGTCTCTTTGGCTGTTAAAATTTCCTTATTAATTTTTTAAAATTGCAGATAAGAATCATGTTTACAAGAAATGAAATAATGTATGTGAAAGAGAAAGAGAAAATTGATTTGACCCATACAAAATATTGTGAATGCAAGGGCTGGGGTTTCTCAGAATGCTGAGTAGCACCATGGAAGTCCCTCCAAAGTCAGAAGCCACCGCTGTAGCAGATTGGCACATTCTTGGTCCCAGAGTTAACACACAGCACAGCAAGGGACCGGGGAAGCCAAGGGACAAAGATTGCAGCGTTAAGATCATGCTGTTGCTATGGTTAGTGGTGTGAAAGTCTTGAGGACTTATTCATTTTTTTGTCTTTTTTCTCTCCCTCCCTACTTCATTCTACATGCTAGTATTACTGCAAAGGGAAGCCCAGGATTGCAATCCTTGTAGGAAAGACATCTGTTTTGGTTATCGACTTGAAGGAGGTCAGAAATGGGCTGTGGATGATGGCTGTCACAGTGCGTCATACAGTAGATAATAAACCCACAGCGAAATTCAACGAGTGGGTGTTTTCCATGGCATGCATCTCAGGTCTGCAGAGAGACACCCAGCCTGAGTTTGCAGGAGATCGCTCCGCTGCTGTGAGCTGGCAGAGCCTTTGCACACAGTGGGAGACCTGGGGGTCTGCGTGGGGTCACAGAGCAGAGTGTGGAGGGCTGCAGGGGATGAATGGGAGCGAGCAGCCGGAGCTCCTCGAGGTGCCACCAAACCAAAAGGCAGCACGAGGCAGGGAAGCTCCCTTGGCTGCTGCTTGAGGTAATTTAATGCTTTGTAGGCAAGGGAAATAACTTTGAGCTGATGCCCAGTTCAGAGATTTCCCCAAGGGGAAGGGCAGTGCCCACCCCAGGGGCTGCATTCCAGCCATGCCATCCCCATTCCTGTGCCCATCCCTATCCCTATCTCCAGCTCCACGCCCATCCCTATCCCCATCCCTATCGCTATCCCCAACTCCATGCCCATGCCCATTCCCCCCTATCCCTATCCCTATCCCTATCCCTATCCCTATCCCTATCCCTATCCCTTTCCCTATCCCTATCCCTATCCCCATCTCTATCCCTATCCCCATCCCCTCCCCAGGCATCCTAGGCAGCAGCAGTGCTGCCGAGAGGCTGCCAGGGCTGTTGGGCTGTCTCAGCAGCGTGTCTGCAGTGATTCGCCAAGGACTCCAGTCCAAAGCAGCAGAGTTGCACAGCCAGAGGAGGCTTCTGCCTCCCAGAAGTGAGCTACAACAGCACTTTAGCTGGGGACAGAACAGCTTTTTAAAAAGAAAACACCACAACTCGTCTTTTAGATGTTCCACTGGGCTCTCGAGGAGCTTTGCAGCCATCCACACGGCCCTGGATGCTTCAGGATACAGCAGTGAGCCCTGCTCAGTCGCAGCGGGGCCCAGCTGGTCTCCTCCCAGCAGCAGAGGGCCAGGTGTCCTGCAGCTGCAAACAGGACACAGGAGTCAGCTCCTTTCATGGCTTTCTTTGCTGTGACTTTGCTTTCTTACTGTTTTCTTTACTTTCTTTCTCTGTACTCAATCCTTAAAGGCAAAAGGGAATACCTCCCTCCCTCCCTGGGTTGCCAGTGGCTATGGGGGAACTCAAAGTAAGGAGCTCATGGAAAGTAATTTGCCCCTTAAGGAAATGCCCCATTGGAGGAATACAAATCAGGGTTTAACCAGGAGATTTCCTAATTAAATCTACAGCAAAGCCTGATCTCCTTCCATCTACACTTCTCCCAGACAAGCTGCTCCTGATTTTATTTTGATGTAAATGAATTGCTCTCACTACAGACTTTTCTAAGGGGTCTGAGTGGTGTTCAATGTATTTCTAGTAAGCAAGGTCTATAGAAACACCCTTCCCTATAGCAGCCTATTGCACTCAGGGATTTAGAGATCCATAGGAAATAAGTCTGCAAATAAGTCTCTGTAGGTGGATGTTTAAGCCTTCAGTGACTGCTGTCACTTGGGCTGTGGAGATGTTGCTCCAGATCCGCTGCAGAAACGCAGCTGATCCCACCCCCTGACAACAAGTGGTATTGATGCAAAATGTAGGAGAGAGGAAGAGAATCCATAAATAATTTTTATTTATCTGTATCTACTGATACATCTATACGTCCGTATCTAGCTGCTGATCCACCTCTCAGTGCACTCCTTTGCTGTCCTCCCAGGGACACGTCTGCTGCTGCCCTTACCGCAGCAGGGTGAGGGCCAGCCGTGCCCTGACCTTGGCTGGGTTTTTCTTGCATTTCTCCTGCAAGTGAGATTTTATAGCTTCCATCTCCTCTAATCTCATGCTTCAGGAGCTGGCTGCTGGGAGAAAGCTTGTGTGAGGGAAGAAACTCCCTTCTGTGTGCACTGGGGCTGCAGAACACAGCCAGGATGGTGCCCAGGAGAGCAGCGCTGGTCACCCAGGGGATGTTTAGTGAGCTCCAGAGGGAAAACCCGGTGTGATGGTGTGTGTAATGCCAGCACACCATGGGCCCTGAGGCAGAGGTGCCTCCAAGCTGGTGTTTCTGTGGAGTATGGAGAAGTCTGAGACTGAATGGCTGAAGGGGGAAAGCTGGGGGTAGGGCCACGGACTGAAGGTGAAGGGGTGGCATGTGAGTTGTCGATGGGGATGAAAGCATTGTAATGAGAGAAAAGAGAGTTAGGGGATTAAATGAGCAATCAGAGGGAGATCTGAGGGGCATGGATGCAAAGGCAAAGCTGCCAGTTGTGGTTGGTAAGCATAAAGTGGGTAGGGGACATGTGGCAACTGAGAGAAGGAGCAGCATGAGGAAAGGAAAGCTGCACAGAAGCTGCAGAGCTGCAGGAGCATCAGCCCGAGGCAGAGGACGGATGCAGGAGAGGAGCACTGGGATATGAGATCAATCTATGGAGGAGGAGAAGCTGGGAGAGGTAGACAGCCAAGGGCAAACACAAAACAGGAGGAGTTCCCAGGTGGAGGGGCAGCGCCATGGGCAAGGACAGACCTGGTTCTCCCTTCCTCTGAGCTTTCCTTTGCTCTAATTCCATCCATTCCTTCCTCAGCCACCATTCTGAGTTTCTTCAGGATGTGTCACTAAAAAAACAACAACAAAGCAGAAGAAAAGCAACAACGACCTATTTCTGATCTAAAATGAAAGGTCAAGCTGTGTTTTCTGTTTGAGCTAGAAAATACCTTTCGGAGGTCAGCTGGCATGTAATTTGTTTATTCTTTCTTGGGACTTTTTTGCTTCTCTCTCCTCCTGTTGTTCATAGTTGCTCCTAAGAGGAAGGCAAAGCCAACGATGGCCAGGTTGGAGGTGAACATCCAAACCCACAATATTGGAGCATGTTCAGAAGAAAACAAATGGAGGCTGCTCAGGCACAGTTTAAGGAATGGCTGGAGGCAGATGGGCATTTGGAGCTGAAACAAGAACAGGAGAACCACGAACCTTGGGGTAGCAGGAGGCTGCAAAGAAGCTGGCAGTGCTGTCTGGGTGCCTGCAGCAGCCCAGCTGTGAGCTGGAGCCCAGGTGGAACCCCTCCTCCTGCTCCCAGAGACCTGACCTCAGCACTGTGGTGGCAGGAGATGGCAATTAGCAATGACAGCTTTATGAGCAGATCTGTGTGCAGTGGTGATGAGGCTTAGCTCCTGAACAGCTCCAAATGTGCCTTTTAGAAGCTATTAAACCAGCTGTGCAGTGTTTGCTGTTTCACAGGTCCAGGGATGGGGATGTCCATGCCAGTATTCAATGTGAGGATGCACATGCGAGAGTGCATGTGTGTGTGCCAGGACAGGAAGGACTGTGCTGCACTGAAGGATGAGGATATTAAATGGAGACTGCTGGGGAGCTGAGCAGGCAGTGAAGGGCTGGGGCTGTCTTCTAGAGGCTGTCACACCACTGGAGGTGCTCAGGGCAAGTCAGAAGAAAGGCAACCATACCTATATAGTTACAATTTCCAGATGGATGCTGAAGAATATAGGCAATAAATAAGATGCTGGAGACTTCTATCCCCTTGTGTCTATATATATGTAGTACATGATCTCAGCCTGCACTCACAGCCAATGCTTTTGCTCATGTTGCAGAGCTTACCTGCTGAAGTATAGCTAAAGGACATCAACCTTCAGCACTAGAGCAGATCACTTAGAGATGGAAAATAAATGTAAAATATCTTACTTTCCTGGACACATTTTATCCGAGAGAGGATATACCTGGAGATATCAGAGGCGTGCAGTCAGCCTTTGACTCCTGGAGGCATTTCACCAGCCTGCAATCTCTGCTGTCACATCCGCCAGTCTGCACCCCAGCGTGAGTTTGGGGAGTCACCCACCCCTCAGCCAAGCTAAGCCACGCTGCAAATCTAGGCTGTCCCTGCTGGAAAAGACTCAGTTCTCTGTCTTGTCCTCGCTTTGCCTCTCCTGCCTCTTAGCACCAACCTCTGCAGAGCAGCCGGCCCTCCAGCATCTCATTCTCTTTGGGTTTGCACAGCCTTTTCCTTGGGATCCAGGGGCCTTGTTTGTATTAACGTAATTGGCAAACACATTGTTCAAATATTAGCAGTGGCAGCAAAACCATTGTGCAGGAGTAGTCAAGGGAAAGCAGTCCCTTCCCTCGCAACAGTTAAGAGCTGGATGCTGCTGCCAGGCCCGTTGGGCACTGAACATGGTCCAGCTCTGGAGCTGGCTGAGCTGCACCAATCTTAGGCATTATTAATTTGACTGGGAATAAAACGACACAGAAAGCCACTTTGTGCACATGGTGAGGCACAGGAGGGTTGTGTCAGGCTGGAGAAAGGGTTGAGTCAGTAGCTTCAAAACCACAGGAAAATGTCCCAATGGCTTTGCCACTCCCCCATGGCTCTGTAAGATAGGAGGAAGGTTTTCCAGATACTTGTTGAACATGACTTCCTGGGAAACGTTTATAGTGCTGAGCTAAACTCCTCAACGCCACTGAAATCAATGGCATTTTATGCCAGGTACAAATTGGATCAATATTTTTATGATGATAGTCTTCACTGATATATTGTTTGCCTAAAAAAAAGGAAAGAAAGTGATCATAAAGCTCAGTTTATGCTTAAACATACGGGCACGTGAATAATGCAGCTCCTAGATGACAATAAAAGGGATGGGAGGAAGGTCTCTTAAACTCTTTATTGATGAATTTAATGTAGTGGGACAATACCAAATCGATGACATGATGAAGGGGCTGGGGCTGCCAGCTCCTTATCTCTGATTTGGGCTGGGCCTATGGCTGATGGAAGTGAGAATTTCAGTCATTAAATATTCATCTCCCTCCTGAGACTGAAAAAGAAAAGTGCCAATAAGATCGCAGAGATCTCCAACTCTCATGTAAAACGGAGTGCCCATGAGAGGCAGCTGAGGAAAGCATCCACGATACCAAGGATTAATAGGAAGGTACTTGCATATCGCTGCCCACTATTCAAAATCCCAGGTATCCCTCGGCCCCTATCCAATGGTATCAGCTTTGTTTGGTCTTTCAGGTAAATCTTCATTTCTTGGAAACATGAACTACGAGCGAGGCATATTTTTGTGTAAGAAAACATTCAGTGTTTTTCCTCTGTAGATACAGCTGAAAAAAAAATACCGCAGCATAGCCTGAAGATTTAAAAGAGAGAAGAGACATAAACAGGAATTCAGAATGTATTTATAAAAACCTCATGCATTTTTTCGGCTATTCTCATGCTGTTTGAACACGTAGAGCTGGGCACACTCTGGCTCTAGTCAAAGTATCTCCTGCAATATCTCTGTTGGAGCTGAGCTGAGCTACATAAGCAGACAATTTGGCCCATAATTTTTCCTCACGATCAGCAATTTAAAAAATAATCTCTGAAGGCAGTGGGTGTTTGAGCACTGCTGTCTGTGCTCACGCTGATGCTCTCCCGTGGTGCTCCGTCCTGACCCGAGCCGTGTGCTGCCTGCAGCCCCAGCAGCATCATGGCCTGGAGCTGGGGCCTGCCTCGTCAGAGCACCCTGACCACGCTGCTGCTCAGCCTGTCCTCTCACCTTCCCAAACTGCCAGGAAAGTAAAGGCCATCCGAAGCTGCTTCTGTTTCAGGTGTGCAACAGCAATGCCACATTCTCCTTCTGCAGTGGGGAAACTGAGGCGCCGAGGGTATCTCTGTTTTGGCCAACAAAATAAAAAGGGATATATAATGGGCTAGAGATTTGAACCTCAAATGATGTATCCTTCCTATTCAAGTAATTTTTTCTTAACACCGATATTACGCTTTAACCAAAAATCTGTCCTTAAATGAGCCGCGAGCAAACTCTAGTTTCAGCAAAATGTTTCTCTTAAAATGGAAAAACCCTGGAGCTTTTGGTACATTATTGCAAACATTTTAAAATTGGTAAAATTAATGAGGAATAGAAGAAAACAAAAATCCTTAAGGAAGCTTTTTCCTTTAATATGTATAAACTCGGAGATTGATGTACTGATGTTTTTTCTACACCACTGTTTTGTTAATGAAATATTTTGTTGTTTATTTACCTTTACAAATATCCAAGGACAGCTTCCCAGCAGGGTTTATGTTATTCCCCAGCAAGCAGAAACTTTGTGGTTTAAGGGAAATGCTTTTATTTAACATTTATAACAGAGTACAGATCTGATTCACACGCAGAATTTTGCTCCAGTACGATATTTCAATATATCAATAGGATTGATAGGATGAAAAGTTAAATATAAACTCAATTTTGTTGCCAAGTAGTTACAGGATAGTGTGAAAATGCTCCAAATCTTATTTTAAGTTAAAATCCAATGTCAATTTGCCTCATGATAATGATATTTTGGGGCAAATTATTCTCTCCCATGGGCTTCAGAGTAGGGCTTATACCTGTCTACATCAAAGGAAAATTTGAAGTGATTTCTGCAAGTTTGGCATTTTTCAGCTGATTTTTTTTCCTTTTTTTCCTGCTTCTTTTTGATTTTGATAAAAAGAAATATTTCTTCGCAAATATTTTGATGGAAAGTCCGTAACAACTTCCCACAATTGAATGAGTTCAATGTAATTCCTTAAATGGTCTAAATTCCATGGAAATCTGTGTCCCCAGCCATTGGCACTGGTGAAGGCTTCTGAAGAGCAGTGGATTTGCCTCCCTGAGCAGGGAGCCAGCCAAAACTGACACCCATCATAGCCACATCTGTCCTGTCTGAATGGCACAGGTCTGTCTGTCTCTGCTGTCTGTCTGTCTTACCACTGGGTGGGAATAATAAGAAAAGGAGGACAGGAACAGAAAGGGAAAAAAAGGAAAGAAATGTAAAATCAAAAGAGAAGGAAAAGATAAAAGGAGAAAGGGCAGATGGAGGAGACAAAAAGAGAAGATGAACGGATGGACTGAAGGAAGGCAAAAGAAGGAGAAAGCTGAGTAAGGAGGGATGAAAGAGCTCCAGACTGATCAGTTTTGCAGGTGCATCTCAGCAGGTGCCTCTGATCAGCTCTCTCAGGGACACAGCATGTTACCTGGACTAATTTATAAAGGAAATGAAAAGGAAATGGACTTGTTATAATGAACGCCATTAATTCACCTCTTCAGACTTTACTGTTTGAACAGAGAGTATCAAACTCCTCAATTGTCATTTGTCTCTTCCATGCTTCACTGTTGCCTGTTGGTAATGACTGGTGAGCACATACGCCCCCGAATGGCTGCACAGCCACTAATTAGCATATATATTGTTTGTCCTGGTACAAATTTATAGCAAACAGCAATATTTTACACTCCAGTAAAGTTAATAAATGAGGCTTTAGGCTATAAAAATTTCATGTTCTTTTGTGCAAAGGTCAATTATAAATAGTTAAGCACATATTCATCCAAAAGCTCCGGGCTTCAACACTGGAAGAATAAAATATATTTTGGTTGATCCATGTGCCAGCTGGACCAATGCCTCTCGTGCAGCCTCCGAGACACCTCTCTCCAAATGACCAGCTGTAGAATGCTTTTGGCCATGAGATGACTGAAGTCTCGTTGTAGCTTAGAGGAGGAAGATGCTCTGCAATGTTGGAGGTGTGCTAGGATCACACTGAGCCAGGCTGGGGGAGACCTTAATGATTAAAGTTGTCTTCTATGAGAAGAAGTTCTGGGGTTAGGAAATTAGGTGCGTGCACTCAACAGTGCTGTGGGTGCTCTCAAGGACAAAAAAAAATACCACAAAAAACAGGGAGAAGCTAAAACTAAGAAATATGAAAGCCCATTCTCATTTTCCAGATAGAAGGAAATCTGGGTTTTAAATGATCTTTTGTTTGCATTATGGGAACACGTAGGAGCCACATTGTGCTCAACGCTATAAATATTCAGAAGAGAGGTGGCCTGTGTTTTAAAGGGCATCATCTGCATATGACTGATGGGAAAGAGGTTCTGCAGTTACGTGCATTGTTACTAATATTATTCCTTTATATTACAGTTTCAACATTAAGATTGTATCCTGTTCTGTGCAAACACAGATAAAGACAGATATGTTTCCTCAGGACTGAGAGCTCGTGCATGTGGATATAGCTTCTTTCCATTGCAGGTGGAGAGGAAACGCTTTGGCATTTCCTGCAACAGTCTTCTTGAGATTGGAGGTATTAAATCATGGAAATTCCTGAGGGATCATGGCAAAGCTGGTCTATGGCAATGTAACAAGGAAATTCAATCAGAGGACATTGGAGGATGGACTAGACTGAGGGCAGGATGCAAGAGGCTGGTTGCTGGAAAGAGACACCATGAACAGCAGCATCTGAAGGCTTGACACAGCAGGAGGTTTGGAATGAAGAAGGCTGGAGCCCAGACCAGGGAAGAAGCAGTGTTAAACAAACTGTCATCCAGCATTTGTCATCAATGTTAACCTGGTAACCAGGCAACTGAGAGAGATGTAAGAAGCTCACTGCATCATCCAGAGTGAAGGGATGCATTTGGAGGGGATGAGAAGGAGCTTAAGAGCTCTGTGATTCATGGGATCAGCAACCCATCATCAGAGGCTGTCGGGCTGGCAACTCAGGATACACAGACTTTATAGGATGGATCGAGGGTGAAGCAGAAAAGTATAGAAGTGAAAGGAAGAAATCATCACAGATGGGAGCTGTAACAAAGATCTGAAACTTCAATTATTGCTGTCACTAGGAACCTCTGAGCAATTCCTGCGGTTGTCTCAAATGCAGCATTTTCTTTGGTTTAGTGCTTTCCCTCTCAAGGACTGTGCATCCTGTGTGTCTCTGAAGCTTTATTTTCAGCTATGAGACATGTTCATGCCAACATGTAACTCCTCCTCTGCCCAGAGACCAGAAGAGACACCATCAGCTTAAAGAGAGGGAAGGAGAACCACAGGGCACCAGTGAACTCCCAAACAGCAGCAGGTGGGGATGGAGGAATAAAGCTGTTGAGAACTGTTGACAGCCAGAGGCTGGCTTGTTTTTGCAGACAGGATACCTCTTGGTTGGACTGGATTCACGCAGGGAATGGTTTGAAGATCTTGTACAAGAAAGGGAAAGTCTGGCAGCGAACAGAAAGAGGAGTGATGAAATCAGGAATGCTTGGCAGATGGAGAGACATGATGGAGGAGATGCATATAGTCTATGAATTCATTCCTGCATTTCAGCCCAATCCATTTTTTCTGCTAGACATCAAGGGAGCTCTGCTGCAGCAAGTAATCCAGTAGAGAGGGGTAACAGGGTTGGAAAGGAGAAGCAGTCAGCCAAGGTCAGCAGAAGCTTTTGGCTGCTAGTGCCAGGGTAGCTCAGGAAAGGTCACCACAAATGGGCAGAGACGTCTGTTCTGCAAAAGGCTGGTGAGCATCTGAAACAGGCTGGGCCTGAGTCATCAGAGGAATCCAGGGATGCATCTGGCACCCAGTGAGGCAAGGGATGCTGATGTCTGCACTTGGTCAGAAGGAGACAAAGCTCAGCAAAGAAGACAGTGCAGCTGTGACTGTCGTGTTGGCTTTGCTTCATTTAGAGTGCCTGTTAATTACACAAGGTTTGTGTTGAGAACAGCTGGCAGGGTCCCTCCTTCTGTCCTGCTTCTTCACACGTTGGTTTGGCTGTGTTCTCCCCCAGACTTCAGTCCAAGGATCGTGAGGAATTTCTTAACTGACCCTTTGCCTCAGAGGGGACCTAGGAGATCCAAGACGCTGGATGCCACTCAGCTGATCCTGACCTTTCTACCTTGATCCTCTTTGTGTGTCCAGGCACCAGTTTTTGTTCTAGTTGTGTAACTCCCCAGTTTTAAATGGAGCTGTGAAACCATTTCATTTCATCTCACTCCAAACGGGCAGACAAAAGGAAAAGGGGGAAAAAATCATTTCAGATATGGCTGCTAGAAACCTAAATCTGTATACAGTTTGGGATTTGCCTTTTAAAGGTTTGGAATTACTGGTGCCAGAGGGAAAAGAATTTAGAAGTTTAAGACATAGACCTTTTGTTACTCCCTCTAACTCAAGAGAGGTTAAATTTTTTAAGCAATGGTATGTTAGTTACAGGAGGGCTCACTCAGAAAATGTCTACACAGCTGTTTTCAGACTCCTGGGATTTTAAAACATTTAAATAAAGTTTGCTGGAGGCTTTGAATACAGTCTGGATCTTATTGTATAAGAGCAAAGGCTGCATTCCTCCACCTATGAACAAAATCCAGCCTGGAGGTGCTGTGCTTGAGCAAA
Source organism: Penelope pileata (assembly GCA_013396635.1). Classification (NCBI taxonomy): domain Eukaryota; kingdom Metazoa; phylum Chordata; class Aves; order Galliformes; family Cracidae; genus Penelope; species Penelope pileata. The sequence continues at coordinate 1,649,746 of WBMW01000471.1, forward strand.
ACCAATAAGCCTCGTGACAGCACATCTCTTTCACATGGAAGTTAGCAGAAGTCCTGCCAGTCTGCAATCCAGGCAAAATGAGCAGAAACCTGACTGAAGAAATCCAGGAAAAATGGGTACAGTTACATCTTGCATTAAAAAGTTTTGGATGAGGGCGGCCACTGATTGAGAAGAAAACCATAGGAACGTCCTTTAGTGAGACAAAGCCACATTCAGTGGTTCCTGCTATTGATGGATGTGTCTTTAAACCTGCCGCTGGTGCTGTGGGTCAAACCTCTCCTCTCACAATGCTGAGCACTGGGCACAGCTGCAGCAAGGATGGGACCACAGGCGCCAGGCCCGGCACTCTGGGCCTAGGCCCTGCCAGCACAGCCCCAGCTCTGCCACTGCCGTTTCCACCTCAGAAGCGGGGCTGCAGCCCACAGAGGGGCTGGAAGGAGCCTGAAGGGTGTGAGAGGGCTGTTCTGTGGCCCACAGCATCTTCTTGTAGCTCCGACATGGCGTCTGACTGGTTGGTAGATGCACTTAAGCTGTCCACTCTCTCACCTGGCTATATTAGGCCCTCAGGAGTTCAAAATCTCATATAGATTCAGAAATTTGGAAGCTCAGTCTGGTCTCATCAAAGCTTTCAATGTTATTATCTCTGCTACTCAGAGGTAGATTCCGAACACCCTCAGGAATTCATCTTTAATAAACAGTCGTGGGGTGAGGGGGTGGAGAACATTCAGCACAGCCCCTGTTATTGTATTTTCCCCTTGCTCAGTGCAGCTCTCATTCAAATACCAGAGCCATAGGGGGCTGCTGGTGGTGATGGGGCTCTTATTACAGTTCATTTCTCATCCAAATTAAAATCAGCACGTTGGGTTCACCTTGCTGCGCTGAGTGAGTGCTTTTGCTGGAGCAGAGGAAGGCCAGTGGTCCTTGGCAGTGACAAATATGGGAGGTGGGTACCAGAGACTGACTGCCTGAAGATGAAGGATCGCTGATTGTGGAATTAAAGCTAGCACAAATTACCCACTCCTGTTTACACTGAAGTCTGTAGGCAAGCTTGGAAGTCAACAGGGCCTGCCTTCAGACTACAGGCTTTTGAGGCTATGATGTAGCATCATGTACAACTGGAGAAAGGCTGAAGACAAACATGTGCAAGTCCTAAGGCAACTCGCAATCGGTACGGCCAACACAGCTTGGATGGAGCCCTGAAGTGTTGGTCAAACCCCTTCTGTCCTGGCAGCAGCCCTCTGAGAGCTGGGTGTGCTCCTCGGGCTCTGCTGGGCCCCTGTTGTGCTGTATGAGCACAACAACAGCGTCCAAGTGTCTGCATGGCCACAGGTCCCCTTCATGGATGGCAGCAGCTGAAGGCAGTCTCTTCGCTGCAGCAGGATCCAGCCTCTCCAGGCAATGTGAAGAGATTGTGGGAGGAAGCCGGGTGGCAGAGCCCTGATCTGAGTCATCTGAGTGACTTGCAGAATTCATTTGACTAAGATTTGACTAAGCAGCTGAAGGTGCTTGGATGGCTGTTTTGTGGTTGTGGTATTTTTTCTTGTTTTTTTTTTTCTTTTTCCTCCCAGCTCTGCTATCTGTAACAAAGATTTCCCATGTTTTACCAGCCCAGCCTTTCAAATTGCACCTGTGCACACATGCACACAGTCTGTTGTTTTCCACATCTTCACCCTTTCTCCCTCAGCTCTCAATACCCAAGTACATTGATCTTGCCCATGTCCTTGAGCACACCAAGGAGTGATGATCTGTGCTTGTTCCCAAGTCCTTGTCACTGGCAGTGGATGAGGAACACGGCCCCAGCCTCTTCAGTGGAACAAGTTGGTAGTGGGGCTCCTCTTCACTGCTGTTCAGAAATCTGAATTACAAATACTTCTCTTTGAAATCTCCTTTCACCTGTGAGTAGAGCTGTGGGCTCCAGGGTTTATTTTACATTTTTACTATTTTATTCACATTCTTTCTTTCTTCTCACAATGCAGGGGGAGGTTCTATTTCTTAGTTTAAGATGGAAGAAAGTAAATGTGGAACAATACTTGACGAAATAAGCCTATAAGGGAAAATCTTCCTGTAGCTTTGCTTTTTATTGCGAGTTATTATGTACACCCCCTGCTCTGACATTATTTTATAATCCAGTAATACTCCACTCAGTAAAAAAGTGATGGACACCTTAGGTAGGGCTCTCCATAAGGTCTAAGCAGCTGGTGACCCTGCTGACTTCTACAGCTGCTTTTGTCCCCTGCCCATATCTATACTCTGCAGCACCTACTTGGCCAACAGCCAGAGGTCCCAGCTGAGGGGGAATTCAAGCCTGTGAAGCTATTTATTGTCATCTATCCACAGCCTCTTACATCAATTTAATTTCTTATTTTTATTGATCCATTTCGCGCTTCTGAAGTCAATTTTCAAAGCCAGTTAGGGGCAGGTGTGTTTCCATGTCCTTGCTAAATATCCGCGGTGCTCCCAAAGAACACAACTGAGCAGCAGCACCTTAGGCCCAAGGCTCCAGCTCCCAGCATCAGCTGCTGCACGTCTCTTCCCCAGGGCCCAGAGCAGGCAGGGAGGAGCAGGAAGGACTGGGACAGACTCAAGAAAAAGAAGGAAAATAAGATAGTAGCAGGAACACGTGATCAGTCTTGACGGATCGGAATGGAAAAAGTAAGATGGCAGAACAGGAGAAGAAGAGGGAGCTAACAAAGAGGGAGAGATGGCGGTGGAAGTGCAGAGGTTTGTGGAAAGGAAGGAGAAAAAGAGAAGGCCAAAAAGAGAGCTCAAAGCCACCTGAAACCTGGCAGAGATGACATTCTTTTCTTGCTTTGCTTGGAATCACTGCCACCGTCGGTACCTGCTGAAATATGTTCTCCCCACCTCCTCCAAGCTCCCTGCTGTCAGAAGCCTCCTTGGGTTTCCAATTTAACTCCTCCAGGGGGAGTGCGCCAGGCAGGAAGGACCATAAGCTTGCTAAATGAATCTCTTAATCACTGTCATTTTAGTCCTAAGAAAAAAGCAGACCAAACAGTGGTATGCTTTTTGCAGACAAATGGAAGTCCAGAAGCGAACTCTCCCTTCATCACATCCCCACTGATAAATCTTGCTTGTTGAGATGATTATAATTTTTTTTGATAAAGTGTTTTTCCTTTGATATTTTTTCGTATTCAGCAAGGTGAAAATGTTAGTCAAGAATGTTTTATTTTGCACACAGAGAGAAAAATATTGTATGTACCAGGATTTGAAACCTCCTTGGCTAAATACAGCTGCAGTGTGCTCACAATGATCCAAGCCCAGGACATGGTTTGGTAGTCAGCCTGTCACCCGCTGTCAGCTTGGGCTAGGACAAGGAGGGATTTTGCTGTGTGCAGAATAACACCAAACTCAGGTTTCCATTCCACTGCTGATGCAGCCATACTCACATTGGCATCAGTCGGCTGCCCCTATTATGGGGGTCGAATTTACATGGTCAAAATTATTTTTAAAGTATAAGGAAAACTGGGTGTCATCAGCAGACCTCACCCAATATGAAGTATCATCGTTAGATGAACTTTAATGGATGCTATCTAATTTATTCTCTGTGTTACACTGTTGTAACACACTCAGGGTCTAGAGGGCAGAAGTAACCCATCTTGCTGATCGCTGTGGAGTTCTCAGCATTTAATGATGTTCAGCTTGGCCTGGTGATCCTATGCACTCCTGAATGAACTGCCTGCAGTTTTCCTGTGGTTCATCTGAGACTTTGGACACACCATTTATAAAGATGTTTTCTTCTTGCTGTTAATTGTCCTGGTGTATTTCACTAGGAGGAAAACACCCTTCCTGGGAGAAAATGATCTTTGGAAAAAAAGCTGAAGTGAAATGGCAGAAAGCTCAGCAGCTGCAGCGACGTTACCCACATGCCATGCCTGAAGAGAAGGCAAGGCATGGGTGGAATGCTGATCCCTGCCTTTCATCCATGCAGGGGGCCTCCTATATCTGGGGAAGGTTTTCCCAGATTTGTGAAATAAAAGGAATGCAAAGAAGTCCCTTCATCCTGTGCTTCCCCCCAAGCTGGATTAAAATTGTGCATTCAGAAAGCAAGCCGAAATGGATTCTGTTTAATAAATTCTCTTTGAAAGCTGGAAAGAGTTTGCAGCCAGCAGAGGAGGGAAGCTCCAGAACAGCCTTCCAGCAGGAGGAGTGGGTGGCAAGCAGCAGCCTGACTGGTTTTATGATGAAGCTTGATCAGTTTATGAGTGGGATTGTGTGGTGCGGTTGCCTGAGATAGCAGGGGACTGGATGTAACGACCTTCCAAATCTCTTTCCGTCATGTGTTCTTCAGCTGCAGTGAAGTCACAGGATATAACAGACATAGTTCATGTTCTTCCATTCAAGCTACTTCAGCTTACACCAACCAAGAATCTGCCCTGGTGTGGCCAAAGCCAAGGTCAGCAACCTTTAATCCTTGCAGTGTGTGATACCTGGCTTCCCAATAATACCGACGATGTCTTTATTCTGCAATGCCTTTTTCTATTGTAGGGATGTTAGCAATGACCTGTGTGGTGGTCACATTCAAATATATATTTTTTCCCTTTGTCTGGGCAATAAAAGACGCCTTGAAAGAGCAAGGATGGTGGTGAGTGTCAGGTGGGGTCACGAGGCACGGGCGTTCCACAAAAGGGAGCAAAATAACAATGAGAAAATACCTCAAAACACTTTCCAAAAATAACAGCCTAATTAATACAGCTGTTGTTTGCTCTGTGCCTGAACCTCCTTTTCCCATGCTCGGCAATGACTACTGGGGAATATGAGAGGGAACTCTACTTTGTTTCTGAGCTCCAGCCCTAAGAACCTGCTTTGATAGAGAAATGTATATGAAATCAGGGAGACAGACGCAGCATGGGAACTCTGGGTTGTGTCAGAATGAAGCAGCGCAACACGGGCATGGGACGCAGAGTACTAACAATGCACTGCCTGTTATATATATATCTTTATCTATCTCACAGAGGGACAGTGTGCCCCCAGTCAAAGTGCTAGATGGGCTACAAACAGAACAAAAAAGACAGCCTGCACAAGTTAACAATTCAAGCAAGAAAAATAATTCCAGGGAAAAAATATTTGGCAAATAAATCCTAAGAGTTAATGATCTTGGTTGTAGGAGGATAATTCACAGAAAGGCAAAATGAGACTAATAAATTAGAAAGAAGCAAAATTAGCCTAATAAACCTTTGGCTAGAAGTTAATCACTGCAGTGCACAGGTACAATGTAACTTCCCTCTGGGTAATCCTGAGCATGGAGAATGGCTCAGTGTGGATGTACACGTGCCGACGTGTCAGAGCTGGGAGGAACGTGGGAATTAAGGGCTTATTTCACTCCTTTATGAAACTCTTGCAGCCCATTGCTCATCAGCTAACAGATGTCTCAGTGTGCGCCCAGTCCATTCCTGGTAGGAGACAGACTCTGGGTTTGTAGATCTCACTATTAAGCTTTGTAAGACTTCCAACTTAGTAGGGCTTTTTTCCCAGTTTCTGTGGTCAGCCAAAATGGCATCTGTTCTGCTGCTGTTTCTCTAGAGGTCTTTGGAGATCGGCTGTGCATGCTGCTGGTGTACATTGACAGCACTGGACCCACCCCCATGCACTTGAGGATGCCAAAAGTAGGATCTCGTTACATCACCCCATAAAGTAAACCTATCCATGCTGCACAGGAAAGCAAGCCCAGGCACACTTTTTTTGGCTCAATTGTTGCTGTGTGCAGCAGCTCAAGGGTACAAAAGGTCATGGTTTCTCCCATTGCCGTGCATCACTGAGGAGCACTTCTGAGTCTGACATGGGAACGGCACCAAGGTGTCCCTCATCGGTCCCTGTGAAGACACACATCAGGGCAGGGAACAGGCAGGTCAGCAGCAGGACTCTGCAGCCACACAGCAGAGCACTGGAGGAGGGAATGATGTCCCCAGAAGGTGTTCTGCTCTTGCCAGCACTCACAAGTGCATGTTCTCTGTGCATCCCCACTGCTAGGGAGGAAAAACTTGAAGTGCTGTCTAAAACTGCACTTTTCCTAAACCTCAGCAGCTGCCCAAGGACGCTAGTTCGCTTAATTGCTGTATCAGTACGTTCAGAGATACTCACTATCTCGCTATCGGCCCTCACGAAACATGTATTATCCATTTGTCCTTGAGAGCAGCCATCCCCTTGTGAAGTGATTAAAGTAGTCTTGCGCTGGGTGAACCGTGCACATCCTTTTTTTTCCTGCCCTCCCCAGAAGATATCATCCCCCCCACCTTCATACCAGTCACGACAGAACTTCCTCCTTGCGATTTATTGTGCTTGCACTCACTTGTTTTCCTCCGGACAGTCTTTGAGACATTGCATCCAGTGACCTCTGGCAAAGGAGTGGGCACAGCACAGAGTTCATCCTGGCACTAGGCAGCAGCAGTGACAAATTGGTTTACTTTTCTGCCTGGCGCTGGGGTTTGTGAGTAGGGAGAAGGGGTTTCATTAGCCCGAAGTTACTTAAGCCCCTAAAAAGTGCTTTGTAATCTCCCCTCTCTGACGTTATTTTAAATATGTATTTGGGTTTCTCTATTACTGTCTAGGAGTGCAGAAAGTTTTGCCCAAGTGGATGGAACATTCTGGTGGGAAATAAACTTGCTATCACGATGTGCTGGGATTTATTATTTTTTTGAGCAGCTAAATATACATGTTCCGTTGTGTATGGATGTACTCAGCTATGTTAGAAACAGGAGCAGCAGACGCATCCACAGCCACACTTCCCAGCACGAAAATATCGAACCATCCACCAGTGCAGAGAGATTGGGCGGTGCAGTGTGCACAGCCACAAACACCTCTCACAGCCAATGGGAACAGTCTGGAAAGTACTTTTCCCACTGCACTCTTAGACTGAGTAGATGGAGGACTCTGGGTGATGCTTGAAAGTGCAAAGAGATGCAAATAGCAATGATTTTTGGCTTCTGTACTGCATGTTTTTTTAGCACCTGTCCCACCATGGCACACCCACCTTTGTGGAGGTGCCGGGCAGAACGGCACAGGAACTGCACCAAGAGAGCCAGCGTGTGCAGAGCTCAGCACTGATCTCCTCTGCAAAGCCTTTGAGATCTGCTGAAGAAAAGCACTCTCTAATAGCCAAAGGTTGCGTTTATCATATTCCTCATTGATTTAAAATATCTAAGGAAAGATTATAACACTTGAAGACTTTTCTGTAACTCTGTATAACTTTTTAAAGGGACACTTTTATACTTAGCATTCATCTTTGGCAATCTATGGGCAGTATTGGTGGGACGGGTGAACTAGATGATCTTAGACATCTTTTCCAACCTTAATGGTTCTGTGATTCTATGATTCTGTGATCTTCCATTCTGGCTGTGCTAGCTGCTCTAGTTCTGAGGACGATCCATGCAAAATCGCACTCATCTCAGTTTAGTGCACTATCTGAATAACGCTTTCCCTGTTCTATGTTGCAGCCATGTCCCGACCTCAAAAGGTTGATCATGGCCTCTTCATAAAACTGCAGTTGGGTTCCCTCCTCCGCTTTCTTTTTTTGTGGCTGATGTTCTCTTCTGTTATTTTAATTACATGCTTTAAGGATGCCTGCTGCACAGATCATTGATGGAGTTTGATGTTTGTTAATATCACGTTGCGTTATGGAAATCTGGTACATTAAGACCTTGGTGTCTTTCCAAATTATTCTGAAGATACAAAAAACTTAATAAGCAACCCACTTTAACTAATACAGACTAATAGGTTGAGAAGGGAGGAGGTGAGCTGGGAGCTTGATTCTTTGTGGGATTATAAGTGAAATGATTTGAAGAGCCCTTGATTGAAATTTGTTGTTTAAGGTCACAATTTGGCATCAGAATTAGGGGTAGGGCTGGTGGGGATAGCAGATAGCAGTTTGTGGTCGAACCAAGTCAACCTTCATGCTTGCATTTAATTTTTCCCCAACCAGCAATTTGTCTTTAAAAGCTAACACTTAACAGCTAAATCAGGTGCAGATGGTTGTTTTTATCAAATGAATGCTGTTTTATCACTTTAAAAGCTTTTGTTTTTAGTCAAGTGAAGGAAGTGGGCAGCACTCCCTTGTTTTTGAAAGAAGAAGAGCATATGCTTTTTAATTTGAAATGTAGCACTAATAGCATTATCCACAGGGGGATAGGCTGTGCTATTGTGGATTGTGGATAATGCATTTATGCTCAAATATCCTTTATTCCCTCTTGAGTGAAAGAATTTAACAGCACATTGTATTACCATGCCACAGAGAATATAGTTTACTCTTAGAAGGAGTTTTTACAGTCTACTCTGTTTTTGTTTTTGTTTTGTTAATTATAAGGGAAAATCTTGATGAATTTGCAATGTTCTTTTAATACTGTGCTGAAAAATATCCTCAACCTACCACAAACAACGAAAAAATACTGTCGAGGGGAGATCTGGAGATAATGCAGTCAAGAGCCAGAGACAGTTTCAAAAATAGCTTCTCTGACACATCCCTTTTTTGCATTTCTCGGTCTCTGCTCTCTTCCCAACACGAGTTGGTGCTGATGCTTACGATGGTGCCAAGCCAGAGATACTGCGAAACAGAAGCAAGCTTGAGATGAGGAAACTCAGTCCATTAGTGACTTTCTGTAGCAAACTCATTTTCCCCAGGGCTGCAAGACAAATGGTTTAATAACCCAGAATGCTGTGCTCTTTGCTTCTGCAAAGTTGACTCTCTGCATTCAGCTGTACCCACAGGTATCTCCAACAAGCTCCTGGGAAAATGCTGAACAAACGGAGATCGCGACTTGGAGGCCTGGGGCTGGCCTTGCATTGTTTGCTTTTTATTGTGAGGCTTATCTCACTGTGTCATATGGTTAAAAACTGGAGCCTTGCCTCCAAGATAGCAATGGGAAGGCAAGAAAGCTTGTGCGCATTTGTCTTCGGGTCAGTTTTATAAATGAATGTACTGATGCAGCCCTCAACAAAATGCAAGGGAGAAACTCTGAGCATGAAAGAGCAAGAACAAGTCCTGACTTCTTTCCCGTCACATGGCTTTCTGGAAATGGAAAATTTGAACACTGCTCACACGCTCTGTCACCAGAGGATTGGCTGTGCTCCAGGAACACCATGAAGTGCTGGGCTGGTGCTTCCAGGCCAACACAGCAGTGATGGGCACCGCTAGCCCAGCTGCAGGCACATCTGGGAGATGCTTCTGGGCCCTGTACTCAGTTCCCATCTGCCCACAGGATCTTGGGATGTGCTGGTAGTGTCAGAGGCACCGGGGCAAGACTGTTGGAGGTACTGGAATAGAATTAGCAGGCTAAGGATGAGAAGCTCAGTGGAAAGAAGGCATCACAGCCTATGTGGGGAGTGTCCAAGTGGCATAGTGGAGGAGAGGGAAGGAGTTTTTAGAGACAACCTGGGTGCTGGGTGCTCACTACCCTATAGGAGGAAGCAGAAAACAGTGCTGCTATCTCCCAGGAGACTTCAGCTGAGACTCAGCTGGAACCTGGGCTGCTGTGAGCATCCAGCAGCCCCACTTGCAGGGTCACACAGCAACAGTGGTTTGGTGCCTGTCCTGGTGCTGTGCTGGGAAGCGTGCTAATCTCTGTGTCTTCTTCTGCAGAGTGAGGATTTTGTTTACCTAGTTTTAGCCATGTGAAAGCTGAGATGTTTAAGCCAATGATCCAGGCTTCATCTACAGGCTGTGCAGGGAAAGGGAGGCATCTCCAGAGAGTGAGTCACCTCTGCCAGTGTGAGTGCCTGAAGTGGGTGGGATGATTCATCCTTCAAAGGTAACAGCCTCTCTTTCCATGGCTTAAATGACTAGCTTCAACTAAAAGCCTAACTTTAAAGCAGAAATTAACCAACTTCACTGTTACCACATTTGTCTTGAGCTACTTCAGAGCTAGGTAAGAAAGTTTACTTCTCAGTAGATGGCCCTTCAAAGGACCGTTTTGTGCTTCCTCCTGGGATCTGCAGATCTTTGTCCTTCAGAATGGTGCTGAAATGGATTTCTCAGGTTTCATACAGTCAGAGAAACTAAAGCCTATTGGGAGGGTAAATAGAAGTCACTTAACCCGCCCCCAAACCCCAGGCAGAAAGCTGCAGCTAAGTTTTGTTATCCTTAATGTTGCCTCCTTTCAACAATATCTCCCAAAAGTCAGTAACAAAATTCCAGTTGTCTTCAATGGGCTTTCATCCAAGCCTGCAGAGAGAGCAGTAGAGAAAATTCAGTTGCAGAGGCAAATCAGCAGAGGGGAAAGGTAATGGCACAAGAGAGCGAAAAGACATAAACATGAGGGGGGAGAGGGAAACCAGGAGAGGTGCTTTAAAGGCAGCAGTGGAGGAACAGAGGCAAGGCTCAGCGGAGAGGAGATCTGGGCAGGGGGAGAGGGACAAACGTGTACCCTTGAAATCAGCCTCTTCAGTGCTGCAGCATCACTTCCATTTGAAAATGCCTAACTGCTCTTCAGTTTAATCATAGCTACACTTTTGGGTATAAGATGAATAATTAAGCCTGGGAGTAGAATACAGCAAGTGTTAATAGAGCTAAAGGTACTGCAAAGTCCTTATAAAAAGCTGTGCTTGCAGCACGGAGTGGCTGCTGTTCTTTGCGTCCCCAATCACGAAGTGAGGAGCACAAAAGTACTGAATTAAATGAAGTGCATCTGAATCTGTTCTACTGGACATTTTTCCCTCCTGCATTTGTTACAATTGCTTGCTAAATAATACCCTGTCTCCCGCAAAGGTTGAATGCTGTAATTCTAAATCTTCCTTCCAAATCAAACCAGGACAGACATCCTGCACTTCGTCCCTTGCTTACCCCTGCAGACTGCCACAAGCACATTCTCCCTTACATAAGTTAATATTTAAAATATGATGGTTAAAGAGACGGTGCAGTATGAAGTGGCAGTGTTAGGGGGTTCATTTTCTTTGATGAGTTCAAGGTTGCTTCCTATTGCTGTCAGGAGAAATAAATTCCCACTTTAGTCCATGAGAGGCAGCAGTTAAGCAACGTCCAAGAGGACGCTGGCACTGGGCAGGCACTTGGAGGGCTGGGTCTGCATTAACTAGGCAAGAGAAAGCACAGCAAGGAAAAGCTGCAACCGGAATAAGACACAGCCATTAATCTATGTACAGTGCAAGTCATTGCAGCTTACTCTTTGTTTTCCCCTCTCTGTCCCTGAGCACACTTCTTCCTGACACCGAGGACCACTTGGGCAAAAAAGCAGTAGCTTGGAAGAGAGAGTTCACCTTTAGGTCACCCAAATGTGTTCCAGGACAGTGTGCAAGGAGCTGCGTTCAGTCCTGTGAGGAGAGATGAGGCTGAGTGCCAAATAGCAGATGCAGAGCTCCTCTCGTAGTAGGTCCCCACTTCCACGTGCACCTGGTTAAACAGAGCTGTGTGAGCTCATCAAATTAGGCTGGGAAGGAAGATTGTTATTTTTAAATACTTGAGAGATGTTTGGGAATGGGAGGTCATGCAGGTACAGAAGGAGGTCAATAAATAGAAAGAAAGAAATTATTTTTAACCGTTGCAGATAAGGTATTTTTAGAGCAATCACCTGAAAGCTGCCTGCACTACGCAGGATGATAAGCACCGCTCAGCACAGCAGCATCAGTGGGAGCTGCAGCTGGCACCAACCCCTGTGCCCTGCTTATTCCAGGTGAGATTTCAGCACCATGATTTTATTCCCCTTTCCTCCCACCTCCTGTCCTTACTGCCATCACTGAGGGTACCTCAGAGATCCAGCTCTCACACGGACGTTTGAGGAAGTTTTCAGCTGTTGCTAAATGGGCACTTTTCCCCGTGTGTGGCTTGGTTTTCATCCTTCTCTTTTGACTGCTCTCACCTCTGTGCTGAGTGGAAGAGATGAAATGCTGAGCATCCACAGGCGGGCAGTGGGGAAAGGGCTCCTTCCCACAGGAGCTGGTGTGCATTTGTGGTGGGAGGGACGGACGTCACTGGGTTTTTATTTTCACTTTTGGCCTTTTTGCACGCTATCCCACACAGTTTCACCCATTTTCTACATCACACTTCGTCAACAGGGGAGACAGGACCAACACCTTCATTTTTCATAGTCAAATTTAGGGAAAAGCAAACGCCTTTAGATGAGGATAAACTTAGAACTTGCTTCCCACAGACATTCCCCAGTGATGCTGCAGACCATGGGTTGCACTAACCTGACTGTGTAGAGAACAATTTTTGATCTCTATCCTTCTTAGAAAGGGCCAAATCCTCGAGGTGATTCAGCATAACTCATGCTCTGCCATAATGCCAACCTATGAATTTAACAGATCTTTTCAAAAGCCTGGGAAGATGTCCACATGTCTCCCTCAACCTTAAGTGATATTTTTCCCTCCCAGACTCCAGGCTTATGAGTAATTCAGTACATTGATATATTGCCACAGTTTGGAGAAAGTAGCTGTTTTAGAGCCGTTTTCCCATCTTGCATTATCTGCAGCCTTAAGCTGAACACCTTGCCGCATCCTCCCTTGCCACTCCATTGAAGATGGTGCTGCCTTGGCCTTTAGTTTTCCAAAGTGAGGGCAATGAGAGGGGATTTTTCTTTCAAGGATCAGAGCAAAGCATAGAAGATGCCAAACGATAAATATTTGACTTTCAAAGATGAAAAAGAAGAAGAGCAGCATCAAGGGGATAAATCTCTTGGGATGTCCTGTGGTCTGAATGTACATTTCGTCTTGCTAAGACAGGCACTGCGGATGTGGTGTGTAAAGATGTGAGTTTTACAAGAAAAAAGCATCAGCCAGGAGACCTCTGGGAAATCACAGAGTGTGTGTACACCTTATGGTTTGTATAAAATTAAATGATTTTTTCTCTTAGAGATATTGATCCTTGTTCTTTTATTATTATGATTATGACTTTTTTTTTTGCTTGCTTCATTTTCCATATCGCTGTCTTTCAGATCCCTTGTTTGAGTCGGTCCTATTTATCTGAAGCAGGTTGATAATTCTCATCTTTTTTCTCTTTTGCTCTCAATAATTATAGGTCTCCTAGGAAAGCTGGCCTTCAGTAGAAATTTTGTAAAGGTTTTGAAAGATTTTATTAGAAAAGATTTGGATCCTGCACAATTATCAGTTCTGAAAGGTGCTTTGCCCACCTCCTCCAGTGGAAGTGCTATTGATCATCTCACAAAAGGAAGGCATGTACTTACAGAGAGAAAAGTTGAGGTCTGGTTGTCTTTTCAACATCAATGATAAAATTGCATCTAATGTTCACCTCATTCACCTTAGCTCCACTGGTCTGCACTAATTAAGGTGGAGCAAGCCGTGCCGGTTAATAAAGAACACTGTAATTCAGCTTGTGCTGGTCCATGATTGCAACAAGAGGAAAAACCCAATAAATGATTGAAAAGATGGGCTTTGATTAATAGTGATAGCTGGGGCTTTTATTCACTGATTGTACGGCATACGCTGCAAAACCCTGCCACTATCAATGGTGCAGATGTAACACTCGACATACCATCTCTCCCTTTAAAGCTGGGCTCTGACTTGTAAAGTCCTGCTATAAAATATTGCAGATGATCGTCATAATTCTGTCTTCTTTTTTTTTTTTTNTGCTGGGCCATGTGTGCCACTGTTCTGCTCCCAGGCCCTGTCCCCAGGGCAGCCACATCCCAGTGACAGCTGACTCCTTCTGGAGCATCACCTTGCTCCCTGCAAGCTGCACACCAGAGTACTTTACAGAATATTTTGCTCATAGGTCTATTTTAGATGCCCATTTGTGTATCAGCTTTGGTTCTCTCTAGCCAGGACAGTTCTTCACCAGTATCTGAACAGATTTACTTCCTCACATCACAGCCATGCAACCTCACTACGTGTCCCACGTCCTCTGTGCAGGGCCAGCAGAGCAGCTGTGGGCTGCAACGCTGGGAAATCGCAGTGTGTGTGTACACCTTAGGGTTTGCATAACATTAAATTATTTCTTCTCTTAGAGATACTGGTCCTTCTTCTTTGCTTATTATGATTATGATTTTTTTTTGGCTCGCTACCTTTGACACTGAGCTGAAGAAGTATACCCACAAAATAATTTCCTGGGACGGTGGGAAGCCACACTAGGACAAAAGCCAGGCTGGGTGCTGTGTGATGACACCAGGCTGAAGACCAGGGTGTGGGTTACCAACACCTGGAGCAAACCCACGAGCTTCGCACAGCCCAGCCCTGCCTGGATCAGCACATTGCAGCTGTGCAGAGGAGACAGAGCAGTCAGGGGCTGATCCTTCCTCCCTGCAGCCCCTGGGGCCTCTCAGGAGCACTGGGAGAGGTCTGCGTGTACTCAGCAAGGCCAACTTTTCACACCCCATTAGCCCAGATGGGATGAACCTCACTTCTCGCAGCCAACTCTGCTGACAGAGCTGACCAAGTGTTTTTTTTTTTTTGTTCCCCCAGCTGAACAGTTTTCTCTTCAAGAAAAGCAAATTCAGCAAAATATATTTTTTGTTGACATTTTTTATGGGAAATTATTGAAACACTTCAATTCCATTTTAGCATTGGGCCAGTCCTGTCTCACCTACCATGAAGTAATCAACATCCAGCAGAGGAGCCCTCACTGGAATAACCTCTTTCAATCATTTCACACATCTTCCCTTCAAGAAGACTGTCCTGAGGTTCCTGAGCTGAAATAGGATGGGATGTTGCCTTTCACCCTAAACTTTGAGAACACTTTTCATATACAGGCTGGGCGGAGAATGTCTTGAGAGTAGCCCTGAGGAGAAGGATTTGGGGGTGTCTGTGGATGAGAAACTCACCATGAGCCAGCAGTGTGCGCTCGCAGCCCAGAAGGCCAACGGGATCCTGGGCTGCATCAAGAGAAGCGTGGCCAGCAGGGCAAGGGAGGTGATTCTGCCCCTCTACTCTGCTCTGTGAGACCTCACCTGGAGTCTTGTGTCCAGTTCTGGGGCCCCCAACACAAGAAGGATGTGGAGTAAGAAGGAGTGGGTCCAGAGGAGGCCACGAAGATGATCAGAGGGATGGAGCACTTCCCCTACGAGGACAGGCTGAGAGAGTTGGGGCTGTTCAGCCTGGAGAAGAGAAGGCTGCGGGGGGACCTGATAGCAGCCTTCCAGGACCTGAAGGGGCCTACAGAAAAGCTGGGGAGGGGCTTTTTACAAGGACAGGTAGTGACAGGACAAGGGGTAATGGTTATAAACTGGAAGAGGGCAGATTTAGACTACATATAAGGAGGAAATTCTTCCCTGTGAGGGTGGTGAGACACTGGAACAGGTTGCCCAGAGAAGTTGTGGATGCCCCCTCCCTGGAAGTGTTCAAGGCCAGGCTGGATGGGGCTTTGGGCAACCTGGTCTGGTGGGAGGTGTCCTTGCCCATGGCAGGGGGGTTGGAACAAGATAATCTCCAAGGTTCCTTCCAACCTGAACCATTCTATAATTCTACAATTTACCTTTAGGACTTTCCCCCACAACACAAAAATATTGTTCCAGAAGGCTGCGTTTCTGAGGAGGAAAGTTGCCTTCTGCCAGCTGCATCACAGAAAGGAGGGTTTGACTCAAGGCTTTTAAAAAATTAACAGTTGCCACAGCAGAGCTCCTTCATGCAGCCAAGGCAATGCAGAGAGGAGTGGGTGAAGGAACTCTGTGTGTTTTTTATAGTGACAGATTTCTTTGCATAATGCATTTTGGGTGAAGTTTCAGGTTTATTTTGTACTTATCTGATGTCAGAAAAGTACATATTAAGTCTTAAAAAAAAAGGTTTTTTTAATCAGCTTATTGCAGCCTTCCATGTATAATAAAGCAGTTATATGGCAGTAAACCTGGAATCCTACAGGAGTTTGTTGTAAAGTGACAGATTCAGGTCAAAGCCATTAATGAGCAGCCAGATTGATGTGTGATGCATAATGAAGGGGAAAATGACATTATTGTTTTACAGGGGAGCTCAGAAAGTTAGGATATGCCAGGTCCATTAGAGCAACTGTGTATCTTGAAGTTTAATACCTTGCCTCTGGCCAGTAGCTGATATTTCAGAGAAATTTGGGCTGTTTTACCACTGATGACTGAAGCAGGCACACTGTAGACACACATTTTTGGCTACTTCGCTCCCTCCACCCTGGCAACCAACCCTCAATCTCCCACTTGACTCTTACGTAGGTGCAGACTTCGATGAGTGCTGACATGGAGTGGGTATGTCCGGATCAGTTCTATCAGCATTTCTTTCTTCTTTGCCCCTGCCACTGATTACGTGACCATTGCCTGCTGTTTCAATGTCTGCTTCTGCCTTCCCTCTTGTCTGCAATTAACACTTTTTGGAGAGCAAGTTTCTCATGTCATCTAGTTGATTTTTTTCTTTTTCTTTTTTAATTTATTTTTTCCTAATTTTTCTGGTCTTTCTTTTCATTCACTGGAGCCTATAATGAATGCACAAGTAATCTTGGCTTGAAAGAACCACTGCTCACCCTATGAGAAATATCAAAGAAGTGAAAAAGCACTTTGCAAATGGGAAGATATGCAGAATGGCAAAAGCAATCTTTTCTGTTCAACATTTCCTGGGAAGAGCGGGCAGCAAACAAATACCCTAGGAAACAGATGACAGACTGGTCCACCTCCATGGGACTGACCCTTGAAAAATGATTGGGAACTTCGTTTGGTGTCACACACATTTCCTTCTTAATTGGAGCTCTCCTGAGATGCTTCTTGAAACAAGGTCTCATTTTTGTTATGTCTCAGTGAAATGCCAGCCACTCTGGCGTCTTGGTGCATGACTGAGGTCCCCCAATGCCACATCTGAGATATTAATTCTCATTAAGAAGTGATGCAATTTGTGTTCACTTGGACACACGCTGTGCACTTCACTGGCAGCTCCACGGTGCAATGTAAGTGTTCCTCTCCATCTGAAGGGCTCAGTGTTTGCTCCATGACTGCTGCCTAGGCCAACTGAACCCATCCCAGGCACAGAAATGAAGGAAGTAATTCAGGCTAGCATGTTCCTTTTTGATATCAAAGCTCCTGGGCCTCTACATCCCTGAGATCGGGGATTCCCCTAGAGCTCAGCACACATTACCAGTCATCGAGAGCTCTGAATTTGAGTCAGAAAAACTTTCAGTCGTGATCTTAACCCATGGTTTGAACAGTCCTTTTGACTCTCATACATCTGCCAACACACACGCACACACTCAGCATTGCAATCCACAGTGCTCAGCACTGTGCAGGACTGAACCCCTCACTAATCCTTCTCAACCCAAGTCTATTGACTTTCAAAGCAAGCCACGAGGGTTTCTTATCTACATTTCCTGAGCAAGCTGCTTGCTTAGGCTGAGCCTTTTGCATTAGTCTTCACCAGAGTTGATTTTGAGCAATGAACATGATTAGATTTTCATATCAAGAGAGACTGAAAGCATGGAGATAGTTGTCAAGCAAGTCAGGAGTGAACTCCCTTCATTGAGTAGTTTGTAAAAACACAGCAAGATCAGAATGAGTACCTAATTCCAACCCAGACAATATCCAGGTTTTGTTTCCTCACTTTGGAATGAAACTTAACAGAACCTTGAGACAAGTGTCTTAGGGAAGCTTGAAAGCCAGATCTCAGTAGTTAGATGCATGACATTTGTATAATATGATCCTGTCAACACATTGCAGAACAAGATTCAGCCCTGAATTACACCACAATCCAAATCAGAGAGATGCTGCACATTGTCAAGAAGCCTGCCCCAGAAAAGAGCCTGAAATAAGGCTTGTTTGCCTCTAGAATATTTCTGTTGCTGGCTTCTCTTTGCACCAAAATCAGGAAAAGGCAGTTCTTTCAGGCTTGACCTGAGTATTTGGGATGTCTCAAGACTGAAACTAAATCCACACCACGGTAGCACATCATTGTACATCTTTCTCAAGGTCACTGCCAATGCTTGTGAGAGTGGGGCACTCAGACACCAGAACTGTCAGGGAAAATAAAAGCATACCTGGAACAATTCCTGTCCTGATGTCTCTCCTGTTGATACGGTGCTTGGTCTAGTAGGACTGAGACTTCAGACAGACACTGGTCCCAGTTCTGTGCAGGTTTTGTCACAGCAGGCCACTCTGTCCATCTTGGCCTTCCCTTTGACACCTCTGAAACAAGGGTAGCCCTGAACTGGTCACTTCTGTACAAACGACAGCCTTGTATCAGCTATGTGTGTGCCCAGCACCAAACACAGTGAGACATGGACAGTAATCCAGACCTCAAGATAGAGGTTGATATATAAATTAATACATATCTAATATACATACTAAAAAGTGATGAATATATACATGTATGTAGAAATGAGATATATGTGTTGTGTTTCTGTCTTACGATACCACATCAAGTCTCTTGCCTTCCTCCCTGGAATTTAGCAGCAGCACATCCAGGTGCTCTGTGCTCTGCTTCTGGCAGCATCCTGAGCGCTCTTGACCTTCAGTTCCCCTTGGCACATTGTGTTCAAAGAGACTCTGAGCGCTTTGCAAAGCCATCAGAGCTGAACTCCTTTCTCCTGTTTGGACAGGTGTATGTTCTAGACAAGATGAATGACAGATGGAAGTATTCAAACACAGGGGTAGCTCAGATACTTTAGAAGTAGCATGTACCTACCTATTTCAATCATAAAATCTTGAATTTAAATGTATATCTTTCTACTTTTTAGACTTTGTTTAAAATTTCAGTCAAAACAATTCAGCTGGTCATTTGCTGCTGGATGTTGTGGTGCTGGTAAAACCCAAAGAATCTCACAGCAATGTGTCGCTGATGTATTCCCTAAGAGACAGAATGAGTCCTTGTGATTTTCCCGTTTCGTTTTGCTTCTTTGTTCAGTTAAACCTGAATTTTTCCACGGCATTAAACTATTATTTTGAGCTGTGCTGACATGATGTGTGTTACACACAAAAGCTAACAGGCTGGTTTCGTTCATTATTGAGCCAAAACTGCTAAGAGGGAAGGGGCAGAGACAGGATGGGTTCAGGGAGTAGCAGAATCCTCCCTGGGCGGTGAGGTCAGCCACCCAATTTCTGTTGTGCCTGCCTGTATCTCTGCAGGGTCACCTAAGCGGATCCCTCTCCTCCGCAGGCTCTGCTGCAGTGATTATTTTTGCTAGCAATACCTTTCGGAGTTCTCTTGGGGCTGGACCCGTGGCCTGTTTTTTCTAGGTCTCTCCACGAGGTCGGATTTCTTTCCTGCCTGTGTTCTGAGAGAAGCAAGCACTGAGGGCAGTGGGGACCACCCAGTGACTGCACTGCCCTGCAGCTCGCCACTGATAATGAGGACACCAACTGCTGTGGCGGGGTCTGCTCCTGTGCCATGCGCGGATCTCTGCTGTGCTGTGGAGGTGTCACACAGACAGCCCTCTCCTGCCCACCCGTGTCACATTGCACATTCCTGGGGCCTTCCTGCTGTGCACATTCAGAGGTGCAAGGAGAAGGAGGCTGAGGTCCTGAAGCGAATGCTGAAAATGTTGAAGAAGAGCTGACAGGCCAGCTGCTTGCTCATTTCCATTTCCCAGGTACTGTGGGAAGGATTTAGTTGCCTAAAAGAGGGCATCTCATGGTGTGATAGGAGCCTGAGTCATCCCTTTGTTACAGGTCCCACCTCACCTCTGCCAGCCCCACAGAGATGTATTTAATGGCACCAAAGTGTTTCTTGTGGTGAGGATTCATACTGGCAGTTGTGTTTGTGAGGAGGTTTGTTTTGTGTATCCCAGGAGCACAGATTGCACTGGATTGTTTCTTTCTCATTACAAAAAAGGAAAGTCATCTTTGCATGAACAGCAGCGTCAAGCACCCGTCTTACGTCAGAAAAAGTCAAGAGTTGGAAATTCAAGAGGGGGAGTTGAAATTTCTAACGAGTTTTCTTATAGAGCTTTTAGTCCTTGTTGTTTTTCATGTTTATTTACTTTACAGAAGATTAATAATCCTGATGACATTAAGAGAAGTTAGTTTTAGACTGAGGAAAAAAAAAGGACTAGTAGAAGAAGGTGCAGAGAAGATGGGAGGGGCTGTCAGTTGATACGTGGTTTTGAAAAAGGATTTTAGAAAAGGACCATCATCTGTGTGGGACCAGCAGGTCCATTTCAAACTCTGTGGGTTGGAAGGAATGTGGAAATGTCTCCTTCATGACCTCCTTATGCCCCATCTCCCTCGTGCCTTTCCCCTGCCACCCAGCACTGAGATCTCCACCTCCTGTCTCTGCTTTTGGACACGAAGCTGCAGCACCTAAGTGCCATGTGCCTTTCAGCAAGCAGCAGAGCAGATTCACCAAGGAAAGTGCTTTAGCTGGAGACAGGAGCACACGGAGCTCAGCACTGGGAGCTGAGCAGCAGGGCTGGAGATGCCATCTGCCAAATGTCCTCCTGAGTGGTGTTTTAGCAAGTGGGCTAAAAAGAACATCCTGTGCACGGCAGCTGAAGTCCGTCACAGCTGTCACAGGAACATGCACGCGCAGCCTGGGCTGGAGGAGGATCTGGCTCTGCGGGGAGGCTGGGCACGTGGCCAGCAAACCTCCCTTCTCTGCCCATGCCTCCCTTTGGGGAAGGGAAGTGCTGGCTTAGCATGGCCAGAAATTGCTCAGAGGAGCAGGGTGGCACCAAGAAGCGTTGGCATTCGCGGGTGCAGCTCACCCAGGCTGACACTGACACCTCTAGCTGAGCTCATCAGGGTGCTGCGGCCAGTCCTGACTTCCTGAGGTCACTGCCAGGAGTCCCATTGGCCCCAGAGGCAGCACAACTCTTGTGTTCTTTTATGCAATGGAAACAGGCTTTCTGAGAAGGAGAAAACAAGAGGGGAAACAATATCCATCCCTTGTTGACTTCCCTGTGCTCTGCCCCTGTCTCCAGCTGCCTCTTACTCCTTGTGCATCCAGCTGTAGTACTTGCAGGACATGGCTGCTCCTGGACGCAGCTGTTGGAGCTGCAGAGGGGTCACCAGGGCCATGCCCTTGGCTTCTGAGGAGGGCAGAGCTATCGTGGTCCAGGTTCTTCCTGATGATTTCATACGAGAGCTAATTAATGGCCTCCCCACGTCTCCACGGCAACTCCATGCTGTGCTCTTAGCCCTGATCCAAATGGGCATTCTGTACACTTCTGAAGCCATAGCATCAGCATATTAATAAGACTTGCTGACGTCCTTTGCTTTCTGCCACATCGGCTGGGAACTCTAAATTTGAGTAACTTCTAAAAAGCGCTTTTCTTAATCAGCTGCTAGCCCATTCCCTCATGTGACCTGAAGCAGCTGATTCCAGAAGTCTTCTGCATTTGGAGGTTAGAAGCCGATAGAGTCTGCTCTACATCTGGCACCTGGCTTTTCTTTCTTTCTTTCTGTGATTTATTTTGAAGCTCCAGCTGTCATGGAGTCCCTGACTTCTCTGCAGCAAGGGACAAGCATCTGCCATGACCCAGTAGGACCACTGCTCTATTGGTTGGGTGGGCCATCTCAGGGATTGCTCCCCACCTCCCTGTTGTACAGCTGGAGGGAGCTGAGTTCCGTTCCCATACAGGCAGACAGTGGTTACCCACATCGCAAAGTCTGAAGATCCCTTTTAACACTGGACTGTATAGCAATGCCTACTGACCATGCTGCTTAGTGATTCTAATTTTATGGGTGAAAGTACCATCTGAGCACAACCTAATTCTCCTCTATTAATTACCCTCCAATCTTGTATTGTCTTGTAAAACATTTTTCTGGCCAAGTAGAGGACTTGAACGTGATTCCCTCTGAAGCCCATTAATACCATTGCAGCACTGGTATGGCCTCTCTAGGGTGGTCTGATCTGCTGTCTCTTATCACAGCCAGAAGTATAGGAGATGGCTGCACATCCTCCACTGCCTGCAGAACAAATACCCTGAAACAAACCCATCGTCTGTTTCTGGGCCTGGTTGTCACAGGTCCTTCTTACCTGGGTAAGGGTTTATGGCACTGAGCAGTGCAAGCAGACGGTGTGCCCTGTTTGAGGTACTGTGAACATTTCACATTTCAAAGGAAGGGCATGAAAATTTTCTCACCCTGCAAACTGGACCCAGACATCTCTTTTCTGTCATCAAAAATAGAGCATAGTGTGGCCTGAGACACAGTTGATTGGGTTATTTAGTTTTGCTTTCCCTTTCTCTCTGACATACATTTTGAGCTCAAAAGACTGTCTGCGCTGCCAGATAGCTACACTTTCGTCCACCCTGAAGGACAAGAGAATTGATCCATGACATTTTGTCTTCATTCCATCTCCAGATGTCATCCAGCCATGCTGCAACAACTTTACTGCACAGCAGCTCCACACCACTGTTCTGATGTTCCATCACGTGCTGGTGGCATGTTGCAACACCAGGAACTCCCAAGGTAAGCTTCCTGTGCTGACAGTGTATCCATGCCAAACCTCCTTCCATCTTCCTACTCCGATTTTCTACGCTTCAACTGCACCACTCCTAGCAGTGGTGGAAATGCTCACCTGTGTCAAAAAACACATCTCGAACTCCGCTGCTGCCTACCATTGCTATGGTCTTGTCTGGACAGCAGTGAGGTAAAGTTCTGTTGGCTCCCAATATCTTGTTTAAAGTTCCTGGTGTTGTCCTCCTTGTTGAAGCCCAATATAATTGGGGCTGATCATCCCCAGGCATCATTAGAAATACACGAGAGCAATCAGTTTGATCTCTAACAGTCCCACAAACACAGGACAAGATTTAGCTAATGTGTTGTTAGTTACCCATGAGATCTGAGATTTAATTGCAACTTCTCTGGCTGCTAGTCACTAAAGCTGGATACTTATCTCGTAGGAAAGCAATTTATCAAATTAATTTCACTTTGTGTTAGCACATTCGCTATTCCCAGCCACGAACAGATCCCATCATTGAATGCAGACTGCATCTCGGGCTGTAGGTTGCTCATAAGCAGTATTCAGTATTTTTAGAGCAATAACTATAGTTCATTTTGGTGTCAGCTCCTTGGGTCGTACATGTAAATTAAACAGTATATTTCTATTCCCTACTTGGATGGATGAAACTGTCAGGAACATTATTTTCACTCATAATTACAAATTTGACATTCATTTCCCATGAATACTTTTCACTGTTTGCTTAAAACTAGCTTCCGTGCATCCCATTGCCAATGAATTTCCCCGTATTGGAAAGCGGACATAGAAATGTCACAACTATAAAGGAAGGTTTGAATGGAGGGGGTCAGCAAGCATGAACCTCTACTATGCAAACAAAGACCAATCAAACAAACAAAAAACCAACAAATGAATAAATTATGAAGAAAGCAACCTTGCACTCTCTTGCAGGAACTGATTGGTAAAGATAAAAAGAGATCTCAGTGTGCGTTGGGGAAAACACAGAGTGAAAGTTACTGTCAGCAGAAATGGATGAATGTCCCTAGAAACACCTGTGTTTAATTCACTCAGGTCTTCTTCAGGCTCACACATATCCCCTCCTTTTGGTGGAAAGACAAGGACTGATGTGTGCTTTTGTGACTAGACTCTATTTTTTTGTTTTCTTACTAACTAGACAGATAGTTTCTTGTGTGCCCTCAATCATTAGTTCCGCAGGAGAGTTCAGTGAATGTTTATTTTCCTCAAGGTATCTAACTCATTCTCAGCTTTGATTTGCATCAACCAAAACCTCTCAAATTAAACAAAACCTGAAGTCAAACTTAATTGTCTAAGTCCCTGGAGTGACGTGAATAACACCACAACGCGTTCAGCTCTTTCCAGAAGAACTGATGTTATTCTAAGAGTCTACAAATAAGCTCAAAACCTGTACAAGACTACTTTGAACTTGACTGAACCAACATATTAAGTCTTGAGCCAGATCAGAACCTTAGGCTTTGGGTCAAGGCTGTCCCTCCTGCTCAGCCCTGCTTTTTCATAGGATACTCCTCCAGCTCTACAAGTGGTTAGGATGAGAGATTTATACCTCCCTTCTGACAGGGCAGAACTGCTAGTCTCTCACTAGAAATTTTGACAAAGAATTTTAACTAAAAATAGTGAAATTAAGAGAAATAACTCGCTACTCTCCTCCCACTGTGTTCAGGCTTTATGCTCAGCTGATTTGTACACTCTATCCTATATTAAAAAAAAAAATAAATCCAAGCACACATGCACACACACCGAAAAATTTTACCCCGCTTTTAGTTATTTCAGGTTTGTTGTCTGTATGTGTGTTCGAAAACTCAACCCTTTTATATTCCTTTTTATCTTTGCAAATTGAGAGTAGATTTTTGTGAGTTCTGAAGATACTGTAGTAAAATTTTCTCATTTGTTTTCCATTTGGTTTTGTTTGTTTGTTTCGTGGCTGAAGAATCTGTAAAGAATCTGTGAAAGAAGGATATTCTTCATAGCCACAGAACCATAAGAAAATATAAAGGATTTTTCTTTCCCCAAAGAACTAAAATAATTTCTTTACCCCTCAGCATCTCCAGGTTTCCTTGGCAATATGTTTTCTTACATTGTGCTTTGGTTTTTGTGATGATGAAGGTTTCCCAGTGTTATTAGAAATCCCAGAGCATAGGTTAAAAGCCAAACTCAGGTTTGCCTTTAACTCTAGGTTTTCCAAAGTGGAATATAATTTTTACTTTCTCAATTTTAGATTGCTGAGACACCTTAAAGAGCAGTGGCTTGGGAGGTTTCACAGGGGTTGAGCTCTGGCCTCTCTGAAGGCAGCAGCAGCCTGTTTTCAGGCATGGAATGGAACAAAAAGAGACCTGACACGTCCCTGTCTTCAGCAAGAGCTGACACTACCTCTGGTGAAAAGTCTTCCAAGGTGAAAATGCCAGAGTGAAGCCACCTCAGATCTGCATCCACCCTTCCACCTCATGTGTCTTCTTCCCGCTGAGGCACTTGGTTTACTCTCAAAGGACTGCCATCACCTTCTGTCCTCCAGCAAAGCTCAGCACAGGCTGGGGGAATAACTCAACATAAAGTTGGCATAAATCTCAACAGGAGAAATATCTTTTATCTTTAACCATTTACTCCCACTAGGAATAATGGCGGTTCTTTTACATTTACATATAACTCTTTTTTGTTTGTTTGTTTTGATTTTTTTGTCTCTTTGTCTTGGCACCTGCATAGCAGAAATCTTTACAGTTCATTACAGAAATTTTCCCCTCTCTCTGCTCTTCCCCTTATTTATTTACCCTGCTGCCCCTGAGGACTAGCAAGCAACACCTCCAAGGTCAAGAGAGAGTAAGGTGTTACTCTTTTATGACGGATTATAGAAATAACAAACATGCCTGACAGTTTTATACAGCTGCTAGAACGGGTTTAGTTTTCAACAAATGAAGGATTTCCTCTTTTTTTTTCTCTTTTGTATATTAATTACATTTTACAAATTTTGTTTTTCCCCCTTCTTTACTTTTTTTCCCCCTTTTCTTTCTTTCTTTTTACTTTTTTTTTCCTCTTTTTTTTTTTTTTTTTTTTTTTTTTTTTTTTTTACAGCAAAAGGGTCAGTCACCAATGTGTCCCACTGAAAAGTCCAGGTTAGCAGAGTTTGGCCGTCATCTGGTCCGACTGTTTGAGGATCTCGGTGTTGTACAGGTCTAGAGCGTGGTTCACACGGATGATCTCGCTGTTGGTGAGCTTCAGGCGGTGCTTGAGCATACAAGAGAACAGATCCAGCTGGGGCTTCCCCGGGGCCACGGGAGGTGCCAGTCTATTGATTCGGTCCCGAATATCCAGCAGCAAGAGCATGACGGAGGAGGAGGAATAGAACTGCCCGCCTTGCGTGTACGACTGGTTGACCTGCTGCACGGCGCTGCGCAGGAGGTCGGCGTTGAAGCGCAGGCTGTAGCCGTACACCTGCACGTCCGAGATCTTGATGTAGAACTGGCGCTTGGTGGGGTCAGAAAGGTCCACGGGCCCTTGGCCCGTCTCGTTTCGCAGCAGGGTGGGCAGCCGCGTCCGGCTGCGTAGGTAGATGTGGACGGTCTCGAAAAAGGTTTTCCACCGGTTGCCCAGTAGCAGGGTCCAGTTGTAGCACTGGCTGTTTTGGAGGCGGATTTTCTCCCAGCGTGGGTAGCCATACTCCCCGAAGGGCATGTTCCAGCCCTCGGAGTGACTCCCGCTGAATGGGTTGACGTAGACAAAGAACATAGGGTCCAGGCTGCTGTTGCGCATCTGGCAGATGCGCATGGAGATCCCGATCACCATGTGGATGAAGTCCATCCTGTTCTTGTTGCTCTTCAAGGTGAGGGACATGCGTTTGCGCCACCTGGGGTCAAAGAAGGTGTCCAGGCGGATCTCGTTGCTGATGAAGGTGGTGTGCACGTACAGGCGAGAGTCCATTTTCTGCAGCAGGTACTTCAGCTCTAGGTCCTGGAAGTCCAAGTCCGTCTCAAAGCTGATGAACTGCTCACTCCGCTCCGAGTCTACATTCTGAGGCTCGCAGCGGCCCCGGTAAAGCTTGTAGCCCTTGTTGCATGAGCCGCAGAGAGAGATGTTGGCAAGGCTGCACATGGCACAGCTGTTGTTGCCCCCAATGATGCAAGGAATGGGACGCTGGCACAGGCTGGTGCCACCGTGGCAAACACAGCTCCGCTGGCTTTCCAGGAAGGTGCCCCAGAATCCATTCTCATTGCAGTAGAGCAGGGACTGGACTCGGGTAAGCCATTCCTGTATTGTCCTGCAGATAGGAAGAGGAAAGGATTAGCCTCACAATATCTTTGGTGCTGGCATCTTTCTAGGTCCATAGTGGGGCAGAGCTCTCAGAGCAGTGATGCCCTGCTGCAGCATTTGGGAACTGTTCCAGGCTACTTCTAGGCTAAATCTTACATCTGGTGTTTATTCTTCCTGCAGAGAACAAGAGCCCTCTAAGAAATAACTGTAAGTTAGCATTGATCATCTGAAGGCTTTCTCTTCACGCTGCTTTAAGGGCTGAAACTCTCTCAGTCTCCTGACCACATTCCCATCAGCGTGGTGGTGAGAAAGTTCAGCCACAGGAATGGAGCTGATAAAGCAGTGCCAGAGGCTGAAGTGTTATCAGGTATTGCAGGTCAGCCTAACTCCTAGGCTGGCAGGAGGCAGCTACCCATCTCCATATCACAGGCAATTCTCCCTGCTCCCCAAAAACAGACTCTGTAATGGGATGAGGTGAAGACAGTAGTAATCTCTGCTCAGGATGCAGAGAGGAAAAAACAACAGAAAAGAGCATGGAAGTCAGGATGCACTGAAACAAAGCTGTTCAAACAGCTTCTCCTTTAAAAAACCTGCTGCTAATTTACCTCCTCTTACAGCCTCTCCCCTTAACAAGCAGCCACACTCACCCATTCCCAGGTCCCACCACTCCCATAATTGCTCTATGAGCACCCTCACCTCTACATCCTGCAGCCCTGATCGGCTCCTAATGAACGACACCATAACCCACGTTTGCTTTTTGTACCACCACCCTGTAACGCTGCCTTGCTGCCCCTTCTCCCCCCGCCCCGGGAAATCTCAGCACAGCAATTCCTTTCTCTGCTGCCTCCAGCAGAACGCCTCGTTCAGCTTGGTCCAGCTCCCTCCCCTCCACCTCCCCCCAGCTAATGAATACTTCATTGTCTCCTCTGGGCAAAAAGTTCTTGGTAGCGCCGCAGTGAGAGGACTGGCTAATGACAAATTAGGATTCAGTCCCTGTAGAACGGGAGGAGTGATTATGGACAGAGGCTCTCAGAGCTGGATTAGTGAAATTCATGGCACCTGCATCGCCTGACCTCCGAATAATCATTAAGCTGTAGGCTGTATCAAAGAAGGCATTAAATGATACAGCAGCAAAGAACAGCAAGATGATTAGGGGGAGGGAGGGAGCGGAGGGATGAGAGCGTAAAACAGAGGAAAGCGCTGGAAGGAAAGAAATAATCAAGGAGCAGAAGTAGAAAGGGTGGGGGAAAAGGGGGAAAATGTGCAGGTAAGAGGAAAAATAGGCGAGAAATGCAGGAGGCTTAAGGATGAAGAAAGGTGAAAACTGAAACGAGCAATAACTGAAAAACAGGAATGGCAAGAAAGAAAGAAGGCATGTAGAAAACTGAGAAAAACACAGTGAGGAGGGAAAATAAGTGAATTATCAGAAAAACTCTGAAGCCTTGGGTACAGGAAGGGGCGATTTTCGTGTTCCTCCTGGGGTACAGGGCTGCCAGGGTCACTTTCATGTGCCAACAGCTAGCAGGAGCTCTCCTGCCAGTGGAAAAGGGGAGAGTGGAGCACGGCAGTGACCACTGTGTGCAGCCACTGCAGCGGGAGGTGACAGCCTGGTGCGGGGGAAATGGCCCAGGCATCTCCTGGTTGCTCTGCTTGGAGGGAGGGGACAGCACAGTGCGACTGCAAAATGTGTTGCTGACAGCAACAGGCACTCCAAAGAACACCCCCTGGGGATGTTTGTTTTCTGCTCATAGGTAAATTTTTGATCACTTTTTCTGTGATAAAAATATATTCTTTTATCCTATCTGTCGCCTTGCAGCTCCTTCTTGGAACATCAGCCTAATGTTCTTGAGCTTAGCAGGGCCCCCAGATTCTGGGTTTCACTCTCCCTAAGGTGCTGTGAGCCCCTCTTGGTTCCACTGTGTGCTTCCTCAAAAGCTGTGCTCATTGCTTCTAACCACAGCCTAAGCGTGAAGCTGGAGGGGGATGAGCAGGTGGGGGATGAACTAAACCCACAGTGATTCCCCAGTGTGTGCTCACTGGCTGCCCGGCTGTGCTGGGCTTGTGCAATTTCCATAGAGAAAGCACAAGGTTCCTGCCTGCTGCCTCTTCCCATCATTGGGCTTGGTGATTACAAAGCAAAATCAGAGGTTGCATGGAGGGGATCAGCTCCTGCAGCTCCAAGCTGCATTCCCACCTCCCAGCTCCCACCAGGACAAGGGCAGGGGGGATCCCAGTAGCATGGAGCAAAGGAAGGACTGAGCAGCAGGTGATGCAGATAGCTGGTAGAAATCCAGCTCCATCATGTCCCCTGACGGTGCTACAATCCCTTTCTGTGCAGCGAGGACAGCATTTTCCTGATTCCCACAGCTCTCCCTAAGGTTACATTTGTTGTCATGTACGGGACTGGGCTTCCAGGTGAGGTGGGAAGGGTTGCACATCGGCATAAGGGTGGTTTCTGAGGCTGCCTGGTGAGGTACACAGCACTGCCTCCGCTTCCTACAGCTGCCAGTAGCCGTGTACAGCGGCATGTGCAAGCTCTCAGACAACTGCACAAGTGCTGTACACAGATCTCACTTCCAGCTCTGTGCAAGTGGACGTGACACAGGATCCCCTGGCTGTTTGTGCAGTGCAAGTTTGAAGCTACATGACAGAGGTTTCATGAGTTGATAGTGTCATAGCTCATGGGACATGAGCTGTACAGAAGGGATATGACAAAAGTTGGAGTAAGACAACCACATGCTAGTCCAGCTGGTGTGTTCTGTCCTAGGAAAGAATAAAAAATGGGAAAAAAAAAAAAAAAAGAGCTGCCCTTCCTCTATGATTCCTCTATGATCTTACACTAACTGTTGGTAGAGCACAACAATAAAGGGGTTTCAGCTGATACTTTGCAACTGAAACCAGTAATTTCCCTGTTCCTCAGATCAACTTGGTGGAGGAAGGATGGAAGGAGATCTGGAGAAGGAAGTGTTTGTGTGTGCACGTATCTTAGCGTTCAGCAAAGACACAAGTAGGACAAAAAAGAAAAAAAAGAGCTACTCACCATCTGCTGATGGCAGCAATAAAGGATGTAATTAAATGAAAATGCAGAATTCAGGGCAGAGCTGGGCACTGGCTACAAACACGACAATGGGACGTGTGATAGAGTGAGAGAGAGGAAAAGCAGTAAAATTACCCCATTTTATCTTGCAACTGGGACAGGATAAGAATATACCCAGGACCAGTCACAGCCCTTGGGCTGACAGGAGGCAGCTTCTCAAAATACTGCCCTTAATGGCTCAGGCTCGTGTGAATGCAACCAAGAGGAGGGAAGCTGAAAAGAGCCACTGTCTGAGAGCTGAGAGCCAGCAGCAGAGTAGCCATTGAGTTTTATTTTTATTATTTTCTCTTTCATTAAGCTGTCATCAGTTTCTCTTTCTCTCCCTTAATAACATTGCAGGAGTTATTTTGCTTAATGTTTGCAATATCTGCCAATTTAAAGTATAAAATACTAAGAGCATTTGATATTAAAAAAATGAAAACTATGTCTTCAAAGGTGACTGGCAAGCCATTTTACATTCAACTTTAATATCTGATATTCCAAACTAAAAGGAAAATAATGACATCCAGGCAGAGCTGTGACCATTATGTTGCAATGGTTTCGTGCAGTTGCTCACTGGAGTTGTGCAATCCCTGGCAATGCTGGGAACTAGGAGCCAGGTAGAGCTGTTTCACCATTTAAAACCTGTCTCTTCTGACAATGTTGGACTTTTAGGTCAGAGATGAAGGTCAGGTTATGCAGAAGGTGATGAATAATTTTATTTCTTTCTGACTTGTCATCCCTAAGGACTAATCAGGTCTGGGGAGGGAGATGGGTGTACAGATGGGTGTACAGCTCTGCTGTAGAAGGGGTCTGAGCTGATTAGAGAACTAACCTAAGCAAAACAAGCAAAAACAAGAAAAAAAGGAAAAAAAGCACAGGAACAACAACAAAACAAGCAAAAAAAACCAACCAACCAACAAACCACCATCCAGCAGAAAAAGTTCTTTTATCTTTCTGTCGTTTTTTTTTTTTTTAAATTCCAAGAACAAAGGTAGGAATTGGACAAACTTTCTTTTGCAAACTCCCCTTTCACTCTTCCACCAGCACCAGATACCTTTGGGCTTTCTGCATGGAGCAGTGAGGTACACATTGCTATTCTCATTCTCAGCAGCTGGGAGATGTATTCTTAACTAATGACAATACAGCTGGAGCCCAGAACATGTTTCAGCCCCCCTCCTCTGGGTGTTATTTATATTTTACATCCAGAATTTTAAAATACAACTATACGTGCTCATTCAACATCGAAGCTTTAACAGCTGGGGAGTGGTTTCTTTTTTGAACCAACAAATTTGCCTGCAAAGAGATGCTTTTAAGCAAAAGCAGTGCAGAGCAAATATATATATATATTTATATTTCCTTTTTTAGCTGTTACAAAGGGTCATGGAAAATCATCCTAATTGCAAAAATCCCTAATATTTCTTTCTTTTGGAAACACCACCTCTTCCTTTCCCTGAGGTCAATCGACAGCAGTACTATTTCCTTTTTTATGTTGCTTTTGAAAATATAATGCAGGCTTACTGTTATGTGTATTAGAGAGAGAGAGAGGCTTGCTCTTAATAGAACCTTTCCATCCTTTCAAAGCCACTGGCATGCTTGATAACCGTCTCTCGTTCTGTACAGTAACAATTAGAAAATTAGAGTATTTCCAAGCTGTGTGAAAGGAGCAATGAAATGCATACCTCTTCCACTACAGAGCTGTCTGCACAGCCCCTCCCCTGCCTAGCTACAAATGCAGAATGACAAATAAGAAAAGAAATGATAATATGCCTGGTGGTGTTGACTTAAACAAATCAAGCACATCAGTCAGTTAAAAACCCAGCTGCCATCATCCATTTTGCCCTCCTTTCCCCAGATTTTATAATATTAGTTGGAGGCTCCCTTTCTGCCTGGCTGACTTTTTAAAATAGAAGAGAAATGCTAAAGACATATTTAACTGCATGCAGCATGGCTGGCTGGATCTCTGCCCGCTGCTGTTGTGGCACAGCTCAGGATAATGCCTGGACTTGCTTGGGACTCCTCTGCCCATTGGCCTGTTTGTAGCAGCTTAGCCAACTGGCAGGAATGGGCCAACCTTAGGAAGTTCTCCAAAGACTTCTTTTCATAAGCTCTTCATAGATATTTCTCCTCATCACCATCAAGTCTTTGTCCAGGGACATGAGAATTCTTGGTAATTAAAGAGACCTTAAGCTCTGGAAATGTTTCCTGAGCTGCACAACAGTGAAATGAAAACTCAGGATGTTTAGCAGCCAGCGGGCAGGATGGCAATAGGACACAACAACCAGCTAATTTTCTCTTAAGATTGAATATGTATGTAATAAAGGAGCTAAATCCCAGTTCTTCCACAAGTGCTAACCTGGCCTGACTTCTTCCACAGGTGCATGGAAGGAAAGGCACTTGTAATCATTTTTTCCCCAAGACTTTCAATATTAGTTCACTCCAGAAAATGTAGAAATAAGCAGCGAGCAATGTTTAGTAAAATCCACAGATGCAGGTCTGCAGAAGTGTTGGGAAGCAAAGAAACAGCCATAGGGCAGGGCTGAGAGGAGCCAGCGGGAGGTGACTGTTGGATGTCAATAGTTATTGTAGCTGTGATGGAAAATCTGCTCTCTCCATGTGTAGTGACATCACTCTGCTTCTGGTCAGTGCTGGTTTGCAGGTTCACTCTGCATTCTGTAGAAGTTATCTGATTTGTTCCCAGTGAAACTGATGTTTCTTCTTCACTCTGGTTGTATGCACTGAGGAGCACAACCCAAAAATGATGTAAAGCATCTTATGCTCCACATGTCCTTATGAACAACAAATGTGTACCTGTGTTTGTGGTACGTGATGCCTGAAAAGGGGCTTAGTCTGCTTGGCTGCTTGATATCAGCCCTGCCATGTTCTTGCAGAACACTGCAGAATAAGGGAGTGCCTGCCAGCCTGGTAGGTAAGATCACACAGAAGGGACATGGACATGCTTTTGTATGTGACAAAGGTTACCTACACCTCCAGAAATTTCACCCCACTCCTAGAATTCATCATTTTCCACCGGACCTCCATGTCAGCACGCCCTGTGTCAAATCACTTTGGCTGCAGGGCTTAGGTCGCCAGGCTCAGCCCCACCACACCACTCCCATCCCTGTGAAGGATGAAGGTTACCTTTCTCTAGGCAGCTGGTGGTTGGGGTTGTGCCGGCATCGGACACTGAGGCCGAAGAGTTTGCGGGCAGTGCGCTGGATCTTCTGGCGCTGGGCTTCCAGGGAGCTCTGCAGCAGCTTGTAGCGGTTCTGCAGGTCCCAGTCGTTCCCCCAGTGCTGGTGGATGCTCGCGATGGTCAGGAAGTGGTTGCTAGGTAGCCTTTTCATGAAGGATTTGAACTCATCTGGAACACACAGGAATGTGGAGAAATAAAGATTTGAACTATAACAAAGTTGTGAGGATTTTCATTTGCAGGACGGAGAGGCAGCAATGATGTATGGGGTGCTGAGTGCTCTGCTAAGGGAGCGGATGGCCATTAACCCACTGCCATTCTGCCCCAGGAAACCCACTGCTTCCATCACTGTTACTGCGTGGGAAATGAAACCCAGGGAGTATCAGGGTGAAATAATATTGTTAATGTGTACAGGGTGGAGAAGGACAACAGCACGTTCCTTGGAGCACGGGGCCATAGTCTGGGGGTTGTGAACAAAGAGCAGGGAGCTGTAATCACCCTCAGCTAAAGAGTTCTCATTTCAATTCTTTTTCAGCTGCTTCTAAAATGCCATTTGTTGTTGAAGTCAAATCACTTTGGCTGCATCATTAATAAAAAAAGAGGGAAAAAAAAAAAGCTTAAGAAAATCCCCAAAGGAAGGGTTTGAGTTGCATTAAAATGTCCTGGTCTCTCATTTTTTAAAAAGAGCCTTCTTTTTCTTCATTTGAGGTTAAATGAGTTGCTTTATGCAGCAATGAAAACAAAATAAAATAGTTTGCAGGGATAAAGTCAGAAAAAATGTGTCATCTTAGCCAAAGAAAAAAATCTAACTGATCCAAAAAGAGGTTGTTAAATGTTGTTTTGTGATCACTTTATTTCTGTTCGACTTTGCTTGATAATAATAATTAAAAAAACTTTATGTTGGATTTGGGGCTTTTTTTCCCATCACAGAACAGAAAAATCTGATCCTTTCTCTGTTTATGACCATTCCTTTCTTCCGAGCCGAGAAGAATAGTTTGCTTAGACTCTGATTGCCAGGCTGGGACATCCTCATGTGGAACAGACAGATGGTTCCAACATTCTCAGTAGAAAATAACCCATTTTTTGATACCAGAAAACTGTTTGGCACACTGGGACCTTGAGAAACTCGAGGAGTGGGCCAACACAAACCTCATAAAGTGCAATAAAGAAAAGCACAAAGCTGTGCACCAGGGCAGAACAACCCCCAACATCAGCACAAGCTTGGACACAAGCAACAGCAGCTGGGATGGTCCCAGGTCTGTGGTGAGCACTGTGCTGAAGGTGGGTCAACACCATGTTCTCACTGCCAGCACGGCAAACTGCACATGGGGCTAAACCCAGTCGATTGGGGGAAGGAAGTATTCCCTATTTCTTGGCACTACTGAGGCTGCACGTCCAGCTTTAGGGACATCCAATTAAAGATGGGTGTTGACAAACTCGGGAGGGCACAGCTGAGGGCTACAGAGATGGTCAGGGGCCTGAGCACAGGTCCTGCCAGGTCAGGTGGAGGCATCTGCACTCCTTTAATCTGGTGAAGCAGAAGCAAAGGGGCAATCCAGTTACAGCCTACAGCTTCTCAGAAGGTAGTTACAAGTATGAAGGAGAGGAAGTCTTGTTAGAGACAGATGTTGTAACAGGGAGTAACAGACACAATCTGCAGCTTAAGAAATTCAAGTTACTTGTTGGAAAACTTCTTCACCTGGAGGTAACGCAGCGCTGGAACAGGCTGCCCAGAGATGTTGAAGGATCTCTCATTTTAGACTGGCAGACAAAACCACAGCTGACCTGATCTAGTGCTTGTAGTCCTGCTTGTAGTGGCAAGTTGGATCAAAGCCCCCATCCCAACCCACAGTGCATTCATTGAGAAATGCAGCCTTCTTGTCTTGTAGGTTAACAATATTATCTTTTCTTTTCTTAAATTTACATTCATCTCCTTTTCAGAAGGAAAAGAGACAAGAAAAAGTAAAAAAGGCAAAAAATGAAAGCTTGAAAAGGCAGACATCTTCTAAAAAGAAGAAATAATCCATAGAATTATTGGAGAAAATCAAAGCAGATAATTTAGAACCTATTGTACAAAGCTCATAAACCTGAATTCTTATGACTATATATATTTGCATAACAGATTTCCTATTGTTTAACAATCTGCAATTCACGCTTAACTGCTTAACAAAGAATATCTATGCATTAGTTGGTAGGATCATTATATAGACGGCAAATGGATGTTCATGTCTTACTTGTCACACAGTGAAACTGAGCACCTAATAAAAATAATTATCATCATTGTACTATCAAGATCCACAGGACACCTGCTTGTCTTCTTTCTTCCCCAAAAGATAACTGGGAGATGCTTTTTTAATCATCTCTCAGTTTTCACTCTATCAGTAATGCTGCTTTCAGTGCCCTTCTCCTCCCCAAAAATGATTCTCTCCTGTGCAGTGGTCCTCTGAAACTATCATCATGTATAATTGCTTCTGTTGACCATGCTGATTACTCCTGGTACCTTTCAGCAGTAAAAGCCTTGCATTTGCTTCCCGCCCCTTATAAATCAATTTCCTCAAAAGCCTGTTTTTGCAAAAGACCAAGCTTTTTTCCCTCCGATGATGAATGTGCTACATTTTTCATAGAGACGGGTAAGGGAGAAATTTCAGTGCAGTGTGCACATTTTGATACTGCAGTGCAACGTTGGGGGAAAAACAAATGAGCAAAGAAATCTGGCAAAATAACAGCTGAATGGTGTTGTTTTTGAAAAAGAGAAGGAGGAAAAAAAAAAAAAAAGACTTTCCAAAAAGTATTTCTTCATTATTTATTTATATTATAGCTGTCTCTAGAGGCTCCAGCCAAGACTGCATTGTGCTAAGCCGTGTGCTTTTCTGAGAATAGTTCATTCTTAACCCAGAGAATTCCAATTAACTAAGATTCTTTCCATTTGTTGTTGTTTTATTTATCATCACAAGCAATATTGCTGGTGGCTAGGACTACATCTCCCAGCATGCCCCATGGCCCTTCTTTTTGCTGAGTCACCCAGCCCTGGGCAGTGCCCTGGCAGTGACTCAGCACTACAGGCAGTGCAGGGCCTCTGGAGAATGGTGGCATCCAGACAGGGTGGCTCTGCCAAACTGCTGTTCTGGAGGTGAAACTTAGAGGTTTTCAGTGCTTGTCATGTCAGTTAAAAAAATGACCTTTTCATCAGAGAAAAATAGTTTGGGAAAAAAAAAAAAACCTAAATAGTAACAATAAAAAAAAAAAAAAAACACGACTTTTAATCAAAAAGCTGTTTTAAAATCCAGAATCACAGTCCTGATGCAGATTTTTTTGGTCAGCCCTACTAAAATGCCAGGACAGAATAAGGCAGGATTGTTCTCAGTTTACACATGAGCAGTGAAGCACAGGGCTAAGAGAGGGCTCCTGAGCTGATTTAAAGCAGCATCAGTTCAGTGCAGCCTCCTTGACTCTGAAGATGCTCTCCCAAATCACACCATCCCTCTATTTGCCCCTGCATGATTTTTTTTTTTTTGAATTGACGTAGGAATCCAACAGAGATCAGAGACAGAATACAGATCTTTCAGGCTATCAGCAGCTTCCTGCACAAACGCTATTTGCTTTCAGAGCACTCGTGTGCCTTTCACCCCTCTTTATTGGAAAAGCCTTCAGATGTCATTAGAGATTTTTCTTCTGGTGTTCATTATAAAGAAAATCCTCCAGTTATTGGGAATTTTTATTAAAACAAAGAAGCAAAACACTAATACTATAGTCTTTTGTGACAGCAAATTTCATCTCGAAGGATAAGTTCACGCATGATGCAACAAAGTGATGAATGAGATGCAGCAGCTTTAAACATAAAGATAATCACTCCATCTAGCCCTGAAAAGCCTCCAGCCCTGGGTGGAATATGGCCACAGTGCAGCAGAGAATTGCACTGCAACGTGTCACTTCAATGTGGCAAATGAAAAACACCCTCCCCTGTCGAAATCTCAAGGCAAGGGAGACTGACTATAATTATCTATCACAGTCTTTGCTTAGCTCAAGAGCAACAAGTGCCCAGTGCAACAGTAAAACCATCACTGGGGGACTGTAGTTCTTCTCCCTCCATAGGGCTCTCACCTTCCAGGTATCTGGGTTAGATCCCCTGGAAATGTAAAGGGGTTGGATGAGTGGTGGCCAACAAGTAACATGGAGTTTGTGCAGTGCTGAGCTAGCAGAGCTCAGTTTCTGGTTTGCTCTGCTGTTCCCACCCCGTTCATAAATCTGTAGAAACCGCCAGGAAACCACTGAGCTCTTCAGCTAGTGAGCTGCTTCTGCAACTGCCCTGGCCCTGTAGCTCCCCAAAGTGTGCGTCCTGTAGCTGTCATCCAGGTGGGCATCAGCTGTGGGCCACTGACTGCTGCTCCGACTCTGCTCCCCCAAGCACAGGGCTGTCTTGTCTCAAACCCTGAGAGTTCGTTGCATAAGGAATGCAGCACACTTACTGTGGGTGTTACCAGCATCACAGAATGGCTTGGGTTGGAAGGCACCTTAAAGATCATCTGGTGGCAACCCCCTCGGCATCAAAGTGAAACAAACTCCACTGACACTGCCAGCAGTGTCACATTGGGAGAAGGCGGAGGAAGAAGAAAAGCATTTGCACCAATAGACATTGGCAGTGTAGGAGAGAGAAGTCATTTTCCCTTCTCTCTGTCTCAAATGAGGTGTCATCTGGCCCGTGCTCTCCCCGTGAATTGCCTTTCACCAAAGCAGAATAAATCATTCATGCAAATCTGAAAAGCAATTTCTGCATCATTCATATTGTGGAAGTTTCTCTGTAGGACTATTAAAGAGAGATTCTGAGCTGGTTTGGTTTGAAAAATCAGATTTTTAATCCATTCCATGGAAAATATCCCCTTACACATATAATTATGTGTAGTGTATGTGGTCTTATCTGTGTGTGTACAGAGAAAAAACAACCCCTCACGATCAAGGCCATACTTTTGGGCTCAACATCATCAATTTTTTATCCAAACTGTCATGCTATGTAGGGGAAGAAAAGGATTCTCAGCTGCTATAGACATGTTCTGTTTGAATGAAATCAATTGGAAAACTTGTTTTGCTTGGTTACCTGAATTCTCCAGATCTTTATAGGCTTCTGTCCAGGTCTTGGCCATGTTTGCCAGCGTGTACTCCATGATCTGGATGTCGGTGATGGGGCAGTTGCACTGCGGGAACTCCTCCGCGCACTGGCAGCCGCACTGGCTGTTCCGGCAGATGTACTCCCCCTCCCCATTGCACATGATGTAGCTCAAGGCAGACTGGACAAACTTCTCTTGTAGGTACTGAGGGAAGATGATCTGGAGACCTGGAAGCAAGAGGCAGGAGTGTAGGGGAAAAAAAAAAAAAAAAAAAAAAGGTCATTTCAGGTATCTGCTCTGCTTTCAAAACCTGTTTCATTAACAGCTTGGGAAAGTGATGCTGAGGAATTGAAAGCTTTTGGGAGATTTCTCTCAGAGCTGTCACGGGTAAGGAAGATGGCTAGAAAATGTATGCCTTGGATGCAAGCAGCAGATTAGCTGAGATCAGATGCCCTGGATCCTACTACAGTGTACAGCATCTGAGTGCAGAGCCTCCCTTACTCCCAGGAATTGTGGGCTTTTACACTTTGCAGCCAAGCGCTAGCTCCGAAGTGATGAGCATCACACTGTTCTGAGCTGTTCTGGGAGAGAATAAATAGGTTTGGTACCACAGAAACAAAAACAATGCGCCGAAAAGAGAGAAGAAAGGAAAACAGAAGAATGGAAAATAATACAGGGCGGCATTGCTGAAAGAGCCTTGCAGAGTTAAGTGCCCAGCTCCCACAGCATAAATACAGGAGCCGGGTACCTGA
Organism: Penelope pileata; assembly: GCA_013396635.1. NCBI lineage: Eukaryota > Metazoa > Chordata > Aves > Galliformes > Cracidae > Penelope > Penelope pileata. Next base: position 1,688,395 of record WBMW01000471.1, read on the forward strand.
GCCTTTCCAGCTCACTCCCTGCTAGGAGGGCTACTTGCCAAATCCTATAAAAGTGCAAATGGAGTTAGTGCCAGGGATTTCAGTGCTGCTCTGAAGGTTTACATTAGCTGAGAGATCAATCCCCAGCTCTCTTTCTCCATACCGAGTGTTTGTGCATCCATCCATCTGTGCAGGCACGCGTGTGGGCGAATGCCTGCTCGGGTACCCGAGGACATGATAGCAGTTTCCCTGCTTGCCCTGTGCATAACACACACACATTTCCAGCCTCTCCTCCTCCAGCCTCCATCTCTGGGCTCTCTGCAGATGGCCCTGGGGCCGTGGGGACTCACAGCTGTTTCCCTGCACTGGGGCTGTCAGCCTCACTCAGCAGCTGGGTGTGAGGCAGCGAGGAGGCCCACGACGTGGGAGCCCATCCCTCGTAAATGGCCCAGGGACTGCAGAGTGGCAGAGAGGAGTTTATGGCTCGAACAGCAGCACTGAACTCCAGTGTGACGAAGGCGCGCGGGTCAATTACCCATCTGTTTGTGTTTCTGCGGCGCTGAATTACCGTATCCGTTGCTGACAGCTCATTGGAGTGGAATGAAAATAAGGCAATAATTCAAAGATGAGAGCGTGCAGAAAGGGCAGGAAGGGCTGTGGTGCTGCTCAGGAGTTCAAGCCCACCTCCTGCTGGGTCATGTCCACCCCAGGCATGGGGCAGTACCCCATTGTCCCTTGCCCTCTGGTTCCACAGCGACACCTCGGCCTTGGCGAGGTCCCTCTGGAAGCCCAGCCCTGGGGCCATCAGGGCTGGGGGAAGCACGGGGACATCCCTCCCTCTCTCCGCTGCTCTGTGAGCACCATGCCCGGTAGCAGCCCTGTCTGACCCGATTTGCAGCCGGGCATGGAGCAGTGGCAGCTGCCAGGCAGGATGAGAGCAGGGCAGTGCTGGGCTTGTGACACGAGGCAGGGCCTCGGGCCAGGCCTCTGGGGCTATGAGGCTGCTGTTGTGGGGAAGGGAGGGAGCATGCACGGGGCTGAGCAGTTTACAGCAGCCCTGCAAACATCACAGAGCTAGTCTGTGGAGCATCAGGGCAACAGCATTTTGAGGGCCCTTTGCTCTTTCCTGAGATGTATCTCAGTAAAAAACATAGCTTTCCTCCTCTTGACTGCAGGAAGGGCTGACATTCACTCTCTGTTAGGGATTTATCTGAAGCTGCCACCGCAGAGGGACAGTCTCTTTTCAGACCTTCACACTGACGTTAGGGATGGCTCTACCTGCCAGGCTCCAACGCTGGGGAATGGAAAGAAAGTGTCGGGTTGTTGGAGAACTGAGACCTACAGGAGAAGCTCAGAGAGCCTGAAGGCTGCTGCACTCACTGAGCTCACACACAGCGAGACAGGGCTGGGCTCCTTGCTGTGCACTGACCCTATTTATGCATGGTCCAAGTCCCATGAATAAATCTTTCCACTTTCTGCTTCATGGAGGAGCAACCTGCCCTGGCCTCAACCTTTGAATATGAAGCCCAAAAGCCCACAGGCTCTTCAGCTCACCATGTTTTCTCTTTGAATTTTAACTTGGATAAGAGCACCAACATTCTGTCTGGTTCCAGCTACAAATGGTATTGGCTTTGGAGTTTTTTTTTCTGGAATGGAAAGGTGTGAAAAAAAAGCAAATGAAGATGCAGGAAAAACACTTTCCATTGGAAAAGACATATGCTGTATGTTCCAGCACATGCAGAAATATTAATACCCTGTTATTTCCAAAAAAAAACACATGGTTCCATCCCACATTGTGGAGTGTTTCGTGTGGATGCTTGGTTTTTGTCTGTGAAACTCATGTTTTCTATAAAACATTTCCAAGATAACCTTCTCTTGGAAGAAATAATTTCACGTTCACATGGCAGCATAAATGACCCTTCGTTTAAGAGACAATCAGACCCCCTGTACACTTAGCACCAATTCAACAAAACACTTGTATAAATACTTAACTTTAATCAGGTAAGTAGTTCTGCTCAAATCTGTGCAGTTAATTGCAGCACTTAACAAGCAGCAAATATTCCAATACGTGCTTAGGCCAGGAACACATGTAATATAAATCCAGCTACTCCTTGAACCATGAGTGTACCTACACCAAATGCATATTTTAAAACCATATTTTAAAACTGCAAATGTACAGAGATCTTCCAGCCAAAATTTTCCTTGCAGAAGAAATCCCTGCCAGCCACAGCCCTAATAAAACATCTCATGATGCTGTTTTGTTCCCTAAGAATTGCCTTTGACAACTGCAAACATGCAAAAAAGTTCATGCTTAATCCTTCATTTTCATCTACTGATTAATTCCACCTCAGCAGCCAAGCAGGGAGGTGACCTGGCCGTAAAGATATTCTCCTTAAAGGGAGAATATCTTGGTTTTGAAAGAAACATTGGTCAAAAAGGGGAATTCTGAAGTGTAAAGTTCCTCTATAGAAACAAAGAAGAGCACAGGTTTGGTATCTGTTTAGCTTAAAAAACTACAGGCAGAATATGAAGCGTCTGACAAGGGAACATGTCCTTAATCCACCTAAAAAAACTATTAGAGAGAGGTGTTTGGCTTTGGATGGTATATAAAAGGCTTCCTGCATTAAAAGAGGTAAATTTCCCCAGCTCTAAATTAGAGCTATTTGAAACATCTTCCATAGAAGAGTTCTCTGTTGAAAATGCAGTTTCATTGAAGCATTTTGTGAGAACATGTTGACTCCAAAAGCACTTTTGACAGGGAAAGGTCTAAATGTATTTTTCATACTTCCTCATTTTGTTTCGCTGAAAAGCTGAAATGTTTTGCGTTGTCATTACTGCTCTGCCCATCTTGGTGAAGACTTTAATATTAATTGTGATGTGAATTTTAATATTCTATTACCATATTTGATGTAACAAACTATCCAATATGCAATCTTTCCTGATTAATGTTGCAATGTTTAGAATAGCACAGAAAGATTTTACCTTGTTGAAATTGTGCCATGTTCTAATACAGACATAAGTGGTCAGACTGCCCAAGAGGCTATGTCTCTGGAATTTTAATTCCCCAGAACTTCTCAGAATGTTGTTTTTTTCACTCAGGTTTTCTAATTTCAGCCCAGGAATGTTTGCCAGAGAACAGAAATTCCAATTTCCCACTGATTGCTGTAGAGGTCCATGAAACCACAGGCACTGAGCATGCTGCCCAGTCCTCCCCTGCACGTCCAGGCTGGCCGACCTTCCCAAACCCTGCATGCAGCTTTGGGGCCAGCCACTGCACCTGGAGGGCAAGTCTTTGAAAACATGACTCTCAGGACTGGGCTGCAACAAGCCAGTTCAGAAGCAGAAATCCTCCCTGTCATGAAGAGGCTGCTCTTTTATTGAGCCAGCCTTGGAGCCAGAGTGATGCAAAGGTAACAACATGGATTTCTGTCAGCAGCTCTTGCTTGGCTGCTAATCAGATCGGAGGAGACTCGGTCACGATCCATTACCTACAGCCCTGTGACTAATTCCTAACGAGGCCCCTCAGAGTAGAGCAAGGATCCTGGGTAATTATCCCAAGAACTGCACTCTAGAAAGAAAACATTCAGGTGTAGCTTTAAAGGTCACTTTGTCCTATTAGGAAGAGCTCTCACCTTCCCCTCTTCCATCACTGTCTCCCTTGGATTGGTTCTGGCCCCTGAGTTATGCCCTGAAACTCCATGAAACCCATCTCAGATTGGCCATGGGGTCCTAGAGCCAGAGCCCTCTGTCTGCTGCCGTCAGAAAACACAGCCTCATCCGTCTTACACGCTTGATCTCTTCTAAAATTCCTTACTTCTTCCCTCTCTTTCTCTCTCCCGGCTATCTTGCTTTTTCTCTTCCCTTTCAGGATCAGATGGCCAATAGAGATCTATTGATTTATGTACTTACCAGTTTGTCTGCCTATGAACCAAGCTGTCTGTCTATTTAGCTCTTTACCTAGTTAGCTGATGTGTCATTCTTAGGTTTTCATTACCAACAATCATCCTCACAACATACAAAAAACCTCAAATTGCTTATTGTTAATTAGGTAAGTACCAAAATTCAGTGATTTAGAGAATCACAAGGAAAGTGAAAGCAAGCTGCCTATTATTTTTAAAGGCAAACAACAACAACAGTAATAATATGACTGAGTAAATGAAACTCAGTTCCTGTGAAACCAAGATTAAAACAGCACTTGCCAAATTATACTCTAAGTGGAAGAAGTAATGTAGCCCATTCATCTGAAAAATTAAAATTTGTGCAAGTACAAGGATTTCAGAAATTTAAACATCTGGGCAAATGAGCAATTAAATCCCACATTTCTTTATTTTGTCAAAAACTTTGGAATAACCTTAGGAAATTACACACCCACTGAATTTTCTTAAGTTACTACTTAGCAAGACTTCTTGCTAACCAGCATGTATTTATTTATTAATTCAGTCATGACCTCTGTCTGTAGACTTCTGGACTAGTTCCTCAGCTGGGACCGAAGCCATGGCTTCTAGCCTCCAAATAAAACCTCTGTGACTTTTCCTGAAGATTATGTTCATTAGAGAGTCCCAAAAGCTGATCTGCAAACCTCTTACGCAGATCAGCAATTTGGGAGGGACAAAGAGAGGTGTGGGTAGTATGTCACTTCAATATTAATGGGAAAGATGACATTTATTTATATCGGTGTATGTATAACACAGAAATCCATCAAAATTCAGTACAGGAGGGGACATTCAGATTTTCCACTTGGGCCCAGTCTGCAGCTTCTTGCACCTTTTGCTCAGCCCTGTCGAGCCCTAACCCTGCTGTGCTGTGGAGCCACCAGTCCTGTGTCAGGGAACTTGCAGTGCAGAAGGTGATAGTAGCAAACAGGAAGGGAAAAGGCTAGAAAAAATGCCACCCCCTCTCATCACATCCCCCCACTCCATGCCCTGTATGCCCCTCTTCCTCCTTGCTGTGCCCTACCTTGCAGGTGGAGTTTGCTTTCAGTGCTTTGCAGAAGGACAGAACTCACAGAGTCCAGATTGTCGTAGCTGTTACAGCCCAGGGGGCCAGTCCGAGTTTCTGTTACCTGCGGAGGATGTAGAAAAGAAAGACAGTGTTCCCTTTGGTTCCAGCACCACATCTTCCCCAGGCAGGTTCTGGCCTTGTGATATAATGACCCGTTGCCACCAGCTGAGGCAATCCAAAATGCATCTCACATAATTGGCAAAATGTGCTCCTCAGTGGACAGACATGGCTAACGCTCGATGTAACCACAAGCTGGAAAAAATGAAGTGCATTGTGCCTGCTGTCTTTATGGGACAGCATATTACTCTGGGATTGGAAATGGGGTCCTATGGACTGATGTCTGTAGACATAGAGGATGTCCAATGGAAAACACCAGAAGTCAGTAGAGGAATTATTCCTCGGCTTCTCTTAATGCAAAGCAAGATGCTAGATGGATTGCCAGCCTGCAATAGCACCTCGTGCTCCCACAACATATGTGCATACCATCCTTGTACTGAGGATAGATGGAGGCACAAACGACCTGCAGTGCTGCTTCTGTGGCTGTTGCTGTTGGTTTTCAGCCATGGAGGAGAGCTGCCCTTCGTGAATTCACAGAGGGCGATTATCTGCTGTCACTGTTTCAATATCTCAATCCAATTTCCCATCGAGGAGGGAACAGTCCCAGCCATGAGACACCACAGAACAATAACAAGCTGAAACCTTTCAGAAATGGCTATCAATGACGACTCCATCCACATCGCCTTCCCTGGAGTGAACTCCGCAACAATAAAATCCCTCCCCAGTATAGGATGATTGCTTTCAGAGAAGGCAGCCTTTGTCTGCAGAGCCATTTTCCCTATTTTGTATGCTCTGAGCAGCTCCCCCTCCTTCCTGCTCCAACCCCCAAGCTGTCTGTCAGTCCATTTCATTCCAGATGCCTCTGTAATGCCACGCTCAGTTTTTCACCTTTTCTTGTAGTGAGTTCATCAGAGAGATGTTCAGCAGCCTCCTAGCCACGAGGGGCCAGCCAACAAAGACATCACGCTGCACTGGCAAAGACCTGCCCCAAGCCCTGCACTGCTGGGATCAGAGTACACAGCTGGACACAATACCTTGATTGCTCCGGTAGAGATCTGGATCTCATGGAGTCTCCTCATGGTGCCATCACGGTCTACGAAGTAGGAGGAAGCGAGCTGGTGTAAAGCTTCCACGCTCTGGGTGGCATTTCCTGACTTCCTGTCGAGGCGACTTTTGTCCATGTACATGGTCAAGGCCTCCTCTCCTGCAGTGGGAAGAAAAGGAGCTGTCAGTGGGGCCCTGGAGGCTGCTAGGTAGAGTCTACTCAATGGGAACACAAGATATCCAATTTTACACCTGAAGAAAGAAAAAAGTGATGCCTAGAAGACTATTGGATGGATCCACCTTTCCTCGTCAGTACTAAGGAGCTAGAACCTCCTTCTCTGTTCAGCCAATAAGGCTAGATCCACCACACTTGCACATCAGCTCCACTCAGTTCAGTAGATGACACTGGATGTTTCTTAGTGTAGGGAAACAGTCAATCACGGCCTGAACTTGTGATTGAGCAGCTGGAGGAGCGGTATGGCTGCCCGGAGAGCTCAGGCAGAGCATTGGCACGTGTGCTCCCCTGGGATCGGAAGGGATGAGCCCAGGACAGAGCTGCTCTGGGATCATTTAAGGGCCAGCAGTGGAGAAGAGCACTTCTTTTTCTGGGAGGTACAACTCATCAGAGGGATATTGCTTGGGTAGGAGATCACTCTCACCAGTCATGTGAGTTTGAACTTTTTTTTCTGTATGTCTGTTGTCAGACCTTTGAGTGCTTTGCCTGGGATTGCTAAGAACTTGTCTGAGGTGATTTAGCTTGTATATTTGCAATACAATTTGTCAGCAGAGCTTCAGTACAACTGCTGGAAAGGGTTCAGCCCACTTGGCCACTTGAGGAATGCTCTTCTCTATAGACAGTGCATCTACAGTGATGCACCCTGGGCAGAAGCAGAGGCCACTTCTGCAAGTCTGCACTGGTTTCTAGGAGAGAGAGATTATTTAAGTTGCAAATAGTACATGAGTATGTAGGTACAGAAGGCAAACTAATAGTGGTTGTACTTCTTTGATTTCTGGTGGCCATGAAAACGGGTAAGGGTGAGTGAAGGGGAGCAATCAGAGGAAAGATCAAATGAGAAGTGAAGCCAAGCCTCCTTTCTGCATTGTTTCTTCTCCTGGAGTCTTCTTTAGTGAATTTAAATGGAGAGAAAAATATTGTGCAAGGTAAGGGACAGCAGGTGACTTTGAGCTAGTGAGCACAGGAAGAATTAGTGATGCAGTTGGGATCTGATAGCACCAGGCATCCTGAATATTATCAGAAACATGAGTCTAAAAGATGTATGAAAAGAACACAAAGCTGAGAAGTTATATTTACTTCAAAGTTCAATTTGTGCTATGTGAGCCAGATGAAAATCTGATTCATTCTTAGCATAAGGCTGGCATCAGAGGGAGTACAGAGAGAATACCATTCTGCATCCTCAACATGTGAAGTTCTGATCTTAATAAATGAAGAGAATAAGCACTGAGGGTAGGAATGTGCCATTTTTACAAAGCTCTTTTACGGAGGTTTGATAGATGAGCCACTGATGGATTTGTTGCCTCTGGGAGTGATAGCCTGGTCAAAAAACATATCACTACTTCTTAGGCCAAGAAATATTTTGCTCTTCAGCATTTTTGCAATTTTTTAGTTAAGTGTTTACTTTTCTTAAATTCTGATTAGCTGAAATCATTTGATTTGCCCAAATAATTTTTTTTAGTACATCCAGATGAAAAACTAAAAAGATGCACAAAAACCAAAATAACAACAAAAACCACACAACCCTGTAATCCCTCCTCCTTTCTTTGGAAATGTTCCAGCTCTTATCTGTAAACCAAATGTCTGAATAAAACAAACTCTGGCTGAAAATCAAAATATTTTTATTGGATTTCATTTTTTCTAGCAATTGGTATGTCAAGGATTGAGCCCTTGGCTTTGAGATGAAAAATGGAAATTTTGGATGGAAAGAAGATACTTTTCATCAAAATAATTGATCTATTGAAATCTTTTAATTGGCTCCATGGGAACTAAGTGGAAAAATGTGGCATGCAAAACTTTCTCTTTAGTCTTAAGTTTAAAAAAAATCCTCTGATCACAATCAGAGTTGTAGCAGGAACAGTTATCATTATTACTTCCCCACAAAAAACATTTTCCCTGGAAAATGACCAGCTCTGATTTCCCTTCACTTTTAATATTATTACACACTGAGCAGATACGGACTCCTTGTCAAGGATCAAGGCTCTGTTGCATCCACACAAACAGCAGAAAGATGGTTCCTGTCCCAGAGGATTTTAAATCCAAATACCTGATGAGACACAACAGGTGTATACAACAAACACCCGGGAAAGCACAAGGTAATGAGATGACAGTGATTAGTGTGAGAAGCAGCAGTCACAGCATGCCAGGTGCCTGGCTGCTGTCAGTGCATTTCCAGGTCTCATTGTTGAAGTGGATTTTCGCAGGGGGTTTGAAGGAAGGTCAGGCTTTGTGCATTTTCATCAGGCAGCTCATTTGCCACTGAAAGGACAGCCTCGTGGGAGAGGTTTGGGGGAGCATAGGTTGTGTCAGTGTGAAAGTGGTGCACTTTGAGGGGAAAAAGTATTTCTCACATGGGGCTTTGCCTCCATTACACAAGGCCAAAAGGGAAGACCTGGAGTAATTCCTCTCAGCTGCAGCTCTCATAGGAACCGGTGGGATTCAGGCAGCAACAACTCTGGGAATCCACCAGGAAGTGGAAAAGTGGCTTTTTGTGGAAAATCATCATGCCCTAATAGCTGAGGCACAATGCTCAGGAGCTTTTCAGTGCAGACTTCAGGATGTATTAGCTAGAGGAACACTGAGACTGAAGATCTCTTGAACAGACAGCAACCAGGAAACCTAGCTTGAATTGTATCAGGCAGTGACACCAGCTTCAAATCCAGCATCAGCTTTGGATTCCCAGACAATACAAAGCAAGCAATGAGCCACTGAGGCATCTCCTAGACATCAGATAGGATATCCCAGTGCTCTGGGGTGCTGGAGATGAAAGATTTCCCCACAGAAGTCATCACTTTTCCTCCCTGAGTTTTCTGAACCCCTCCACTGGGAGGAGGAAAGGAGAAGGAAAGTAAGGCCTGTGAGATGTGGAGCTTTTCCTGAAGGACGAATAATGTCCCTAGGAGGGAAGGGTGCTGAGCAGAGATAACGCTGCTGTAAACCTGTTCTGTGCACAGACCAGGAAAAGCACAGCATCCCCATGGAGAGTGCGCATGAACAAGCAACCCTTAGATCAAGAGAGGTTAATAGACTTTTGCTGCATTATTAAGTCTTAATTTCTCGTTTATTAAGCGGATGCTATGTTCAAAGTTGTCTTTCCTTCAGGGCTTTCCCTGCAAATTGGCTCTCAGCTCTGTGTGCTCCATCCTGGAGCATGGATGCCCTCAAAATGACCCTTCACCAGTCCCTTTGTCACAACTAAACTGGAGCAGAGCTGGGTTTTTATATTAGGCTTTAGGAGGACCCGAATGTGCTGCAGGTTGAAAGGCATTGGAGCTGTTCCTCCTGTGGCCAGGTGTGAAAGTAGCTGCTGCATTCACCCTGGGCTGGCCTGATCCATCACCCAGCCTCCTGGGGTCTGTGCAACAGATGGCATTGAAAGGCAAAAAATTTCCTTTGCATTTGTCACTCATTTGCAACCTAATAAGACATCTGGCTAAATTACAAACCCCCGTAATCCAAAGTAGGATTCCTGTAACTTTTTTGAGGAGACCTCTCAGAGGTCTTAAGAGAGTCAGTACATCTCTGATTTTATGTCCCAGTGGTCTTGTTTAGCCCACAGACAGTGCTAAGAGTGCTCCTTGCATAATGCATGCTCAGCCTCATCTGCATCTTCTGTAGGGCTGCCATTGCCAAGATAAATCCTTCTTCTTTTCCCCCACCATTGCTCACCGTGCTCTGGGTTGATAGAGCAGTTAGCTCTCCTCTCCAGCAACAGTTCTCGTTGCAAGCCTCTGCATATTTAAAGTTGTTGTGTTGTAATATCAGGAGGAGAAACAAGCCACTGTGAATAATTCACAACCAGGCAAAATTAAAAATATATTTCAACATCAAAGGTCTTTCTTATTTCAAATTTCCAGGGATGTGAATGGGGAGGAGGGGAAAAAAGGCATGTCAATGAAAAGGAGAGTGAACCCAAACAGAACTCTGACCGCCTTACTGTTTTCTTATTTGGCTGGTTTGGGCTCTATAAAATATGGTGCTGAAAACTATTTCCTCAATAAAGAGGTGTTTATCCTTACAGCAAATTCTTTAAGGCCTGATGCAGGCAGCCACTTGTGCACTTGAGTGCATGGAGACCCCCCCTCTCATTTTTTGCTGATGGAGCAGCCAGTTCGAGTGGCTGGGCTGGAAGAGCAGCCCGAGGTTCTTTGAAGGATGCTTGCTGCACGAGAGGTCATTTGCCTTCAGTGGAACTGTTCCAATTTACCTACCACCTCATTTGTGCATGAATCACATGCACACATCTAATCTCATCTACATCTCATCTGAGTGTCTGCAGAATGCTTTGGGAACGGGCAAGTGGCCAAAAATTCCTCAAAGTTCTCTACAAACTTCAGTGTGGCAAGGCTGGAGGTCAGGCACAACAGCAACAAACTCTATACTGAAATTAAGACCCTTTACCAGTACAGCATCCTTTGGATACCTGTTCTCTAAGGAAAGGAATTTAAATGCATGCCCTAAAAGGGTAAAGAATGGTAAAAATTATACAAAAAGGAAAAAAGAAAATCAGGGAATTTCAAGGGGAGCTGCTGATTTTCACCCCTCCTGTTTCCAGCACTCTCCTTGAGATGTTTATGCAGCACCCACAGCAGTGTATGCCGATGGATTAATGGCCCAACAGTTCTCCATCTTCTGTCACCACTGACATGTTCTTCCTGCACTTGCAAACTTCTCTGCAGTCCTTGTCTGTACACCTTGAATTTTAGTCAGCTGTGGTTTTCCAGCAGTCAGGTCTGTGTTGCTGGACCCCCCTGGCCACCTCTTCCCTCTTTGCACATGCTCCCTGCCCAGCTCCTTGAGCTCCCCTTCCCTGGAGCTCATTAAAATTCCTCCAGTTCCAGCAAGAAAGCATGTTTTCCCTCTGCATTTGGTTTCAACCCACTCTATTGCCAAATTAAGGATGGGGGCACAGGTGTGTCAGACAGGTTCCTGCTAAATGAAGCAGGTTTATCTTGCTGCACACCAGCACACACTCTGTTGTTGGAGGAGCACAGGTGCACACGTATTGCAGATGCTGAACGTGCATGCGTTGCTCTGTGAATTCATTTGCAAAGGCTATTTGTACTCCAGAGATTTTTAATCCTAATGATGAGCCAGGCTTAGGCTGGGGAGTGGTCCCTGTTTCTGCGCTGTCATCCAACTTCCACACGGCACAGCCAGAGGCCTGTGGGTGCTGCCTGGAGCCTTTCCACCCCACATGGACCCTAGTGCAAAAGAAGAGCCCAGGCTGTCCACCTACCTCCCAGGGTGGCAGAGATGAGGATGTGGGTGCCGTACTTTTTGATGATGGTATCGATGAACTGCTGCGTGGTGGGTCTCCGGCCCAGGAGGCGGATGCTCCTCTGGAACTCGGGCATCAGGGGCAGTGGGTTGTGGAGCAGGTCCCTCCGCTCGATGGCTGTGTTCCTCACCTTCCAACGGGCAAACTCCCTACACGACAAGACAGGATCACAAGAGGGGTGAGGCGCTGAGTCCGGAGGGGCAGGGAGAGCCCCCAAGGGCAGGGGAGGAGGATGGCAGAGGGGATGGTCCCAGTGGACAACTCCACATGGATACACAGGTGGGGCTGCAGGGCTGGACAGAAAGGAAGGGGAGGAGAAGTGAGACATTACTGCATGGTAACAACACATTTTGGGGATTAGGGTCTGGGCTGGTGAGGAGATGGCCTCAGGGTCTCCAGAGATATCTGGCTGAGGTCTGCATTTACCTACAAAGAAAGCAGGCCCAGCCTTACACCGTCACACTTTAGGGTCTTACGCCTCTCCCTAAAGCAGCAAATTATGGTTTCTGACACCAAATCATAGAATGACCTGGCCTAAAAAGCATCTAGCCCCACCCCTGCTTTGAGCTGGGTGCCCCCAACCAGCCCAGGGCCCACCCAGCCTGGCCTTGGGCACCTCCAGGGATGGGACACCACAGCTCTGGGCCATGCTAGGGGCTCACTGCCCTCTCAGAAAAAAAAAAAAATAACTGGTCAATTAGTCATACTTGAGACCCAAATTGGTCCAATGATTTTTATGTCCTTCTGTCCTCATGTCCACAAGCCTTCCTGCTACTGCTGTTGCAAAGCAGGCTGAAGGAAATGCACTGGCTCCAAACATCTTAATCTTTCAGTACAAGGAAGTAAAGCAAAGATCAGTTTGAAAAACAATACGCTTGGTAAGCCATCTAAAAGGATAAATTCAAATATAAGCAGAGGATGGGATGAAAATGGAAGTTTTGCTTGTTTTTTAAGTATGAATTGATTTTCAGATCCCTTCTTTAAGCTGATAGTAATTGGTAAAAAAAAAAAGTTTGCAAAAGCAGCTCTTTATTGCAAGCGTCCATTTTGAAAAAACACAAAGGGAAATGTCTTGAGAATACCTTGCACACCTGTGAACTAAAAACCAGGCCTCTGAAATACACCACCAGCTGAGCACCTAGAATATGAGAAACCTGTTAATGTCCTTTGGAAAATACTGAGCAAAGCCCTCTTAAAAGGAAAGAATATTATTTATAGCCACTCTCCTACAACGCACCTGCACTATCTTAACCCATTTTCCAAATAATCAAGTCACAGATTTCTCTGTCCATTTTCATTCACTTATTCCCGTAAACAGAATTTAAGACAAAATTTCACTTAAATAATAGGAATGACAACACCTAGCACTGACACAGTGCTTTCTATCAATGTTTGTCAACCAGCACCTGCAATCCCACGTTGCTGCTGGAGAGCCTGACATGCAGGCAGGTCTGGAGGTGCCATAACAGTTTGACACTGTCCCGCACAGCATCCTGGTTGATAAACTGGATAAATATGGGTTTGATGGACGAACCACTCGCTGGATAAGGAACTGGCTGGATGGCCGCACTCAGAGAGTGGCGGTCAATGGCTCAGTGTCTGAATGGAGACCAGTGACAAGTGGTGTTCCTCAGGGATCGGTACTGGGACCAGTGCTGTTTAACATCTTTGTCGGTGACATGGACAGTGGGATCGAATGCACCCTCAGCAAGTTTGCAGATGATGCCAAGCTGTGTGGTGCAGTCGACACGCCAGAGGGAAGGGATGCCATCCAGAGGGACCTGGACAGGCTTGAGAGGTGGGCCCATGCCAACCTCATGAAATTCAACAAAGCCAAGTGCAAGGTCCTGCACCTGGGTCGGAGCAATCCCAAGTACACATACAGGCTGGGCGGAGAATGGCTTGAGAGTAGCCCTGAGGAGAGGGACTTGGGGGTGTGTGTTGACGAGAAACTCAACATGAGCCGGCAGTGTGCGCTTGCAGCCCAGAAGGCCAACCGCATCCTGGGCTGCATCAAGAGAAGCGTGGCCAGCAGGTCGAGGGAGGTGATTCTGCCCCTCTACTCTGCTCTCGTGAGACCTCACCTGGAGTATTGTGTCCAGTTCTGGGGCCCCCAACACAAGAAGGATGTGGAGCTGTTGGAGCGGGTCCAGAGGAGGGCCACGAGGATGATCAGAGGGCTGGAGCACCTCCCCTACGAGGACAGGCTGAGAGAGTTGGGACTCTTCAGCCTGGAGAAGAGAAGGCTGCGGGGGGACCTGATAGCAGCCTTCCAGTACCTGAAGGGGCCTACAGGAAAGCGGGGGAGGGGCTTTTTACAAGGATAGATAATGACAGAACAAGGGGTAATGGTTATAAACTGGAAGAGGGTAGATTTAGACTGGATATAAGGAAGAAATTCCTCACTGTGAGGGTGGTGAGACACTGGAACAGGTTGCCCAGGGAAGTCGTTGATGCCCCCTCCCTGGAAGTATTCAAAGCCAGGCTGGATGGGGCTTTGGGCAACCTGGTCTAGTGGGAGGTGTCCTTGCCCATGGCAGGGGGTTGGAACAAGATGATCTCTAAGGTCCCTTCCAACCTGAACCATTCTATGATTCTATGATAAGCCAGGGTCACAAGCCAGAACTTTTTGTTACAAGGTTGACTAAACACCCAGCCCATTTTATGTATGTTAGGTTATTTTACTTAATGCAATTATGCATGTATTTATTTTGATTGCGTACCATCACAACACCCCAGGCTGCCTAACAAGAGTTGCATTCATTAAAATAGCAAAGTGCCAGCTTTATACTTCAAAATGTCTCCTTACATTTGAGCTAATGCCCCTTCTGTAGCTCCTAGGCTTTCACAAGCCAAGTAAATATCCCAAAGCAGAACACTCCTCTGATAATGCTCTACAAGTCGTTAATGGCAAACCTTGAAATCTGCAGAAGCATAGGATTTTCTCAGCCAACAGAAAAAAAAAAGAAAAAAAAAGTGGGGTGAGAGGGCAGGGAAAGAGCACACCAGGATCTTAACATCAAGACTGGAGAAAACATAGACCATTGTCTCAAAAATTATCTGTGAATAACAAGTATGTTAGCAAAGTCCATGAATTTACTGTATAGAGCAGTGTCTTCTGCTTTTAAACAATGTAAAAGTCCAATACTGAGTTTCTGACACATTTGAGGGTCCCCCGATTGCTTCTGCTGATAAATAGAACCTTTAAAGACAGCTTCTCTCTGGCACTGCAGAGAGGTTGCTCTCATCATTCATGACCCCAAACCTGGCTCTAGAAAGAAATCCCCTTTGCATGAAGAAGGGATGGTCCCTTCAGGACAGCAGTTGCATTGCTTGGGAAGATGCAGATCTGGATGCTAGAAGACAGGCAAGGTTTCACAATAAACAGAAGTTCCCATGTTCCTAACATAAAGATCATAAGTGTAGGAAAAATGCCATCTGCACTTCCTCTCCAAAGAGACAATTTTCAGATTCTGTAAAATCAAGCACACTTCTGCTCTCAGATTGCTGCTTCCTGGAAGTGTTATCAGCAAAGTCAGGTGATAGTTAAACCCTCCAGAGCCAGGATGTCTTCAGAAGGGGAAGTGGGAATGCTTCATGTTACCAGAAAAAAGTACAGAAAGTTTGCTTTTGTCACTATCACAATACCTATTTCAAAGCAAAAACCACGGGGATGAAACATGCAGCTGTTCAAGTAGGACCTCATTGATATACTAACACCCAAATCCAAGGAATGTCTCCATCCAGTGGGTGGAGACAGACTGGGCAAACAGCTAGTTATGGCCATGTCATGAAGTGCAGTAGGAAATACAGATGGGAGAAGAAAATATCAATCTGGTAAATAATGTTCAAGGGAAAAGTAGTTTTTTTGGGTTTTGTTTGTTTTATTTTTAACACCAGATCCCACATAATCTCTTGACACCAGCAGCACGAGGCAAAAGGGGGAGTTTAAAGGAAATTACTGCAGTATCTCCAACCTTGGCTGCTACCAAGGGACAATTCCAGTCCCTGTTCACATAGCAAACAAGTCCATAGCAGCACCCACATCCACACTAAGACACTGTGCTAAAGGGGAGGTTTTCTACTTTGTTCTTTTGCATGCAGACCCTCCCCAGGGCTTCCTGCTCTTAGGGCATATCATGGAGGTGAAAGCCCAGTTCTGTTATCCTCTCCAAATGCCTGGGTGTGTGGCTTTCATGGCTGATGAGAAAAGTTGAGCAAATATGTTATGATGAATAATTTATGCAACTAACTTAGATGTTTATCTTCAGCTCATGGAATATCTAAGAGCCAGTTGCAATTCCCTCTGATTTATACCTTATTTGAATTTACTTAGTGCCATTCTTCAAGCTGTATTTTTTTAGGTTATAGTACAGTATTTGGCTGTATTCTCTCCTTGTATATTGTTGCTTGGTTGGGACCAGTCAAGCAAATGATATAGTACTGTTTAGCTTCCTCATTAATGACCACAAATACCTTTCCACATTTTAAACTTGGCTTCCTCAGTACCAGGATATTTTATATTCAAAGCAATCCTCTGAACACTAGCAATCTTCCATGTAAGCCATAGAACTCTCTGCTGTAGGATGCACCTGAGGACAAGATTAAGGTACAATTCTGAAAAACAGACTTGACGTTAATGAATATGGCCAATGAAATAACTTAGAATTATTGAAGTGACTGAAAAAAAAAAAAAAAAAAAAAAGGAGGTTTGCAGGGAGCGGCATACCTCCAGCCTTAGGGGATAATCCAAGCTGTAACTCCTGAAATCTGTGAAGAAACACCTCCAAGAACAGGTTTCCTATTAACTTTCAATGTCAGACTTAATTGCATTTTCTACAGAAGCAGCTGCTATTGGCCAAAACAGAATCCAAGGTACCCAGCCAGGCAGACAAGCTCTTGTCTGATTGTCACTGCTGAATCCTTGAATCTGTGAATCCTTGGAGGATCCATCAAGGCCTTGGATTTATGGATGCTGTGCGCAAACAGCATTTCTCCTCCCAGAAATTTCTCCTCCCAGAAATCCTTCTCAGATGCCATTTCACTGATGATTGCTTTTCAGAAGCCTTAGTGCTGCTGCCTGGAAAGCACAGGCAAGGCCTCCACGGGTCTCAAGGCACTTTATGAAAGAGAAAAATCATGTTGTTGTTTGCTAGTTTTCCAGGTGAGGAAGTTGCAAAGAGTTGACCAGGATTATCATGGTACCCCCTGATACGGTGGGGATTAATACAGTCTTGTGACCCTCAGGGGAAATCCCTGGCAAGGGCCTGAACTTCTGCCAGTGGGGAAGCTTTTATGGGCTTCAGAAAGGAGATAAACCTCTTAACAAGGAGGAGGAGGAATCCGTATCCCTGATGCAGAGACGGGATAAGGAGAAACTATGAGCTAACGTCTGAGTGGTAGAGGAGAGGCACTTGTTTATGCTCTAATGTCTCGCCAGCGTAGACAGCCCATGCTAATGGGGAGAGTACACAGGAAAATGCCTGCCAGGTCAGTGGAGAGGAGTCTGCTCTCTAATATCTGGTGAAAGCACTGAAGAGTCTGCTCTCTTAATGGCTGGAAGGGGTGGGAAGTGCCTCACTGCTAGTACCTAAAGGAGGGCAGAGGAAATGGAGGGATGAAGTACATGCAGTAGCCTCAGGGAGGCAGATGTGCATATTTCAGCCCTTCCTCCTTGTCAAGGAAGGGGATGCATCTGATTTGTATATGGCTTTATCTGGAAAAATACTTACCCTCTCAGAGTCTGCGTTAATGAGCTAGCCATCAGGGCCATGCATGTCAGACAGACAGTCACTAGGGACGCCTCAGCGCTCATTAGCACTATGACCCCTCAGGGAAACACAAAAAAAGGGGAAAAAGTGCTGAAGAGGGAAGTCAAAAGCCTAGAATGGGAACATCACCCAGACCCCACTGCAAGAGCAGAGAGGCTAGGAGAATCCAAGGGCAGGAGCATCTTCACCCAGGGAGGGAAGTCTGAAAGAGAGAGGCCGTCGGAGCAAATTAAATTTCCCATCTTCAAACAGCCAAGGCGACCAAAGGATGTAAGCGAAGAAATAAGTTCAGTACAGACCTCAGGGATCGTTGCTTGAAACCAAAAAGAAATTAAATGCATTAAACAATGAGCGAGACAGAGTCTGTTTGGGGGAAAAAAAAAAAGAATAGGAAGAAAATGAACAAAGTCCATAACTATCACAATAACACCCCAGTGCCTCCTGCTCCTGGGATGCTGCATATGTTGGTGGGAACTGGGCAGGGAAAGGGCACCAGCTCCCTCCTGCTCAGTGGTTCTTTCTCCGTGCTATAGATCACAGCTCAAAGCCCTCAGCTGCTCCTGATGGTGAGCGGACAGAGCCTTTCCAAATGGAGCAGCACTCTCTTCAGTAATAATAGCAAGGTGTGAACGTTGCTTGCTGTCCTCCACCTGCCCAGTTGCACACATTATGGACTCGGTGATGTCAGTAGGATGCGAGGTAGAGGCAGATTGCTCCTAGAGCCTTCTTGTTCTCTTGGATTTTGGTGCATGTACAACTGCCTAGATGTGTGCCTGTCCCTTGTTTTCATCCAAGCACCTCACAATCATTCAGGCTGACGTTTTGGGGCTCCCCTATGTTGCAGAGAACTGTTATTAGCTGTTAGCATGAATGTAAACTAGAACAGTTTTTAGACTTTGCCCAGGTAAAACAGAAGCTTTTTGTTAGCATCAGGAACTGAGCCCAAAGTCTTCTAAAATCCTCCTGGATGCTCCTACAACAGAGCTGGGATTTCTGTTTGTTTGCTTTGTTTTGTTTTCCCTTTTCTCAGTCTAATTGTCCCAGCCAGGGGCTGCACAAAGTAGCAGTTATCTCCAGTCCCCAGGGCGATAGCTCATCCAGGCTGCTGTGAGCCTGACTGCAAACAATGCCACGGGGGCAGGATAGGAGCGGGACCACAGCACTACAATGCTTATCTTTTACCACCAGATCTGGCTTAATGTGAGTCTGTACTGGCTATCTGTGGTCATGGTGGGCTTGGTGATGTTTTATTTCTTGTCTGTGCCCTCAAAATGCCAGGCAGCCCCAGGCTGAGCACTGCAATATTCCTTTAGCAGTTTCCTCTGCAGCCTGGCCCCTTCTCTATCTAGGCCAGCATGAAGAAGTCAGCCTTCAAAGCTGAGCTTTTCAAAGGACCTACAAGAATTAGTTTCCTGTGAGGGCTTGGCACTCATCCCCCCTAATCTGTTTAAGAAAACTCCAGTCCATAGATTCAAACCAGTTCCAAATTACACAGGGGATGAAGATTTGCCATAAAAGAGGGGGAAAAAAAAAAAAAAAAACAGTTCTAGAGAAGTATGAAAAAGAAATCACTTAAGCTGAAAATCTGACAGCACTTTGCATAACAACCAGGCAAGCAGACAGGCTGACATATGACAGCTGGCAGGTGAATAAGATAAATAAATTGACTATTGATCTATTGATTAATGCTGTGCTGTCCGTGACTGTTTTATCCCTTTAGAAACATCCACTTGCATGGGACTGAACCCAAGGGGAAGTCTGTCAGTGTCTGGGTCACTGCAGAGAATCATATAGCAGAAATATAATGCTTTTGGACTACTGACACCTTTGCCAGTCTCCTCAGGACAGTGGAAGAATCTTCTGATGTTTTTCCCTTGGTCTATACTTTTGCCATTTGCTTGGTCTTGGCTGAGGTGTCTGAAACCTCATCAACTCCTCCTGTTCTAGGCAATCATTTCAGCCTGTTACAAACAGTTTTGTCTTTTGTCTCTCTGCTACTTTTCTTAAAAATAAATAAATAAATTTGTTCCAGGGCTGAAAAAATTGAGGTTTTTTTTTTTAGAAGGATAGGGAGATGAATAATAAGTCCAGAATGACACAAAGTTTGCAAGAAACAATAAGAAAGAAATTACTTCAAAGTTAGGTGGATTTCATGTGACCTTGAAAGTATCTGGGCAAACAGATTGTTCCAGCAGTGAATTAAAAACCAATCAGACAAACATGACTCTGAGCCCTGTGTTCTCTGTTAGGATGTGACTACACTTGGATCTCTTAGGAGACAGCAAGTAATTGTTGGGTGCTGGAAAGATCGATTTATTTAAAAGGAGATGAAATTGGAATAAACGTATTACTAGAGAGTCAAAGCAGAGTGATTCAGCACAGGTAGTATGAGTTTAAAGACAGGTCATTAATTTTGGTCATTATTAAGTTTGCTCATTATTAAATTTCATCGTATCCAAGATGTGGCTGTGATTCCTAGCTCAGATTTAATATCCAAACATAGCTACCATTGCAGACAGCCACAGGCAAGCACAGTAGAGCACTACTGCTCCTTCCACTGAATGATGTCACTTCCAAGTTGGATGTTTCTGCACTCTCAGTAGCTTCTAAACTGCCTCAGCACAGAGTAAACTCACCAGTTACCTTCATCTGTCATCTATTGATCCATTCTCATGTTGCACCTGAGTCAGCTGGTCCAATTCCCTTTCATCACACCCATCAGGTTACAGTGCAGACTGCTTGTGGGACGTTTGTTCCACTCAACTTTCACCATAATGCACTTTGTGCAGATTTCAAACAGCATAAACCCCAGGCATTAGAGATGCCCTTTCCAACACCAGCCTACTTAAGCTTTCTCCACCCTGGAGACTTGCTTGTAAGTAGTTCCCATTACTGTTAACACCATTTCAGCTGTTTTCAGCATTGTGCTGACGGCGCTTCTTTTGAGCCACTACAATTTACGTAGCAGTTGATACTAGCTGCTAGAAGCTGGAGTGACATCTCTAGGAGAGCTTCCAGCGTTGTTAGCACTGCTGCAGCTTAACAAACATTAGCAACAATAGGAAGTGGTCTGTTCTGTTGCTGTTTTCTTCCTAAAAACCTGCCTGAACCAGACGTGGTTTGTTAAGCTACTGAGGAAGTTTCCTAATAGGCTGCCAGGTCCTGTGCTCCAAGCACAGAAACAGACAACACAGAGACACCCGTTCCTTCACTGTGAATTATGATAAAAATCACAAGAGATGCAGCCAGAGCAATTCTCCAGTAAAATATCTGAGGTAGCCTAGAGAAACTTGTCCAGGAACCAGGCATCTTGAGTTCTACCATTATGACCACAGTGACACCGGTATTATTCTTTTCATAGCATGATCTCCTGGATTTATGTTTCTCCAGTATGACCTAGAATTCAGGAGGAAGCAGATGCTGGGAAGTCCACGGGCTGTCACAGCCACACTGTCAAAGACCAGCAGTTTGAAGCAACAGACGGAAACATCTGAGACACTGATGGAGTTTTATGTGGTCTTGAGGAAACTTGGGATAACTAGTATCATTTTACCTTCTCTTTCCTCCAATTCCCTTCTTGTGTGTGCCTTTTCTCAACATATCAGCTTCCTTTCAACCCACTATGATATGTTGAGGAAAGCTGAGAGACCTAACTTTGTACAGGAGCATGGGAGAAAAACAAGAATAGGCCACAAATGGTTCAGTCAGGAAAGAAAATAATAATAATAATAATGATAAAAAGAGATAATTCTTCATGTTGAAGTGTTTGTTTGGACCCTAGTAGGTCAGAAGATTAAGCTCTTCAGGAGGAGCTTAATAGCCATATAGCTAAATAGCACTTGAAAATATTTAAATTTATTATTTCTGAAAGCCAGTTTCAAATGGAAGGCAGGCAGACATTCTAATTCGTAGAGCAGAGAGAAAATCCCCTGGGGTAGGGCTGGCCTTGGTGAGCTCTCTGCCCCATGTGTCCTCCCATCAGGCCGGGCCTGCCCTGCTGCAAAATTCACCACCCAGAGCGCGTCACCATTGCTCACCAGTATTCTTAGGAGCCCAGCAGTATGAATCAAAGGCTGTAACAAGAACATAGTTTGGAACAAGTTGTTTCATTAAATTGCACTTGCTTCATTTCCTGAAGATAGAGGTGTTTGGACTTCTGGTGATTTTTTCTCCTAATTTTAACTATAGCAATCTGATAACCTCAGCTTGCAACACCGCAGCCCCAAGCTTTGCTCTTTACTTATCATGATTCACAGTAAACTCAGATGAAAAAAAAATGTGATAAATGTGTACTTGAACTTTAATTTCTCATGTTACAGGCTAGGGTACCTGAGTGCTGCACTACTGGCAACTGAAGCACAGCATTTGTCAATACTGGGAAAGCAAGTATCAGAAATACAGCCTTGATTGCCTTTTTTCTCAAAAAGCACAGAATTTTCTCCAACGCAGCATGCAACCATGTTTCAAAATTTGAACTGTTGTTAGAAAATGGAGCCATCACCCCCCTCCGGTCAGTTGTGCCACTCTCTTGGCAAAGGTTCAAATTCACGATGCCAGGAGGAAAAAAAATGCTATTTAAATACTGAGCCCCTCCTGCCTCCTGCACCCAGCTGTGCCCCCCAGGCTGTCCTGGCAGAGCCATCTGGGCACTGTGACCATGCCTGTGGGCTTTGCAAGAGCAGCGATGGTGAGGCTGTCCCCTCGCCCACCCCCTCGCCCCCGAGTCATTCTCAGCTGATGGAGACACTGGCAGTGGGTGCTGGTGGGTGACTGGGATGGCTAACGACACCCAGTTGGCAAAGCCATGTGTTTGCTTTGGGGACCTCGTGCTGCAGGCTGGTGGAGGGGTTTAGTCCAAGTGAAGGGAAGGGAAGGGGTTCTGCATCCTTCCCTGATGGGGAATATCCTTCAGGTGGAACACGGTGCTCCTGGGGGTTCACTGGAGATCTGCTTGGGCTGGGTGTATGCTCACAGGAACTGTGACATGCAGAGGTGCAGTAAGGTGGGGACTGGTCACTGCCTGCTCCTAACGGCACACCCAGATTCAGCACCTGCTCACCAGCCTCAGAGTAACCCAGGAGATGGGAGGGCTCAGTGTCCTGCATCCTTCAGGAGCGCTGCCATTGCATCGTGCACGTTCATGAGGATGTGGGGTATGAGAGTGCAAGTGAGCAAAATCTGTTCTGTCATCACAGAATAAAACCACCTTCCTCTCCCACACCGATCCTTGCTACTTTATTCCTATAGTGTTATAACAGTATTTCCTCTTGGTTTGGGAGTAAATAGTGGTTCCTGCTTGTACTCATTCCTGGTCCTTCACCCCAGGCTCTGTGGCTCAATATCTGCTTGGTTTCCAAGCTGTTCTTTTACATGCAGGCTGATTGCCAAGGCTTCCAGTTTTAATAGTAGTATCCAGCAAGCCAAGATATATACACTGGCTATTGCAGAGACGGTGAATCCTCTCACAGAATTCTCCCTTACACAGAATTAAGATGGTAACTGGGCCTGAAATTACCAATAAAGGGCAAAAGGTGAGAGGTGAAGGGCTGAAAAATTAGGCTGCAGAGAATAACTGCGGCAAGATTCAAGCCATCCATAATCAGAGATATTTGTGTTTTCTTCAAGACTTAAAAAAAAGTCCCCAAAAGCCTGTGACATTTCAGAATTGCAGGAAAATTGAAGAAATTTTCTCTAGGAAAAAGGTGACCCATTTCTTCAGACTAGGTCCCTCTTTAGCAAAAAAAAAAATGCATACAGGCAATGAGAGAGCCTTGAACATTCCCTGGTTGCTCCAAAATCTCATTTCAACAAAAATCAGTTTTGATGTATTTAATTTTCATTTCTAGTCATGCCGTTTCAAACTCAGACATGTTTTGATGGAGGAAATAAAAAGACTACAATAAAATAAAAAATCACAAACTCTTAAAGAAAAGCAATCTTTCTGCATGCTGCAAAGTGGCCCGCAATAAAGACAGCCATGCCTTCTGTGCAACATTTCATAAAGGAAAAGCTTTAGTTTTGTCATGTCCTATCCAGGGAACAGGGATGAGTGAATGCAAATACCTTTGTTTTCTGGGATCTGTTTGTGATGCTCTGAAGAACTTGGTTATTCAGGCATGTGCTTAGCAATTTCCCAATCTCGACTCATGTTTCCTTTAACTGTTACCTGTGACTTTGATGTATGGATCTCAAAGCACTTTTAAACAAATGTGTCAACACAGACAGCGAAACCAAGGCAGCAAGAGAGGAACAACTTTTCCAAGGAAGAGATCCAGCATAAAGCACAAAATTAACTCAGACCTGGAGCCTAAAGCATTTCACCTTCAAGGACTAAAGTAGGTGATGGGATCATGGCCACGTTTGCTGCCCTGGACAGCTGCCCATTTGCTTGTGCCACAAAACAGTCCTGCTGGTGGTCCTTGCTACCTGCCCAGGGCTCAGTTTGGCATTTTGCTTCCTACATTGTACTCAGTGAGGACAGCGGTAGCAACATGCAGACTCAGCCCCACAGTAGTGATGGAGAACAGAAGCAGGGCAGGGAGTAAATGTCTTCAGAAGTCACGACTGCAGGTACAGTCCCAAATCCCAGCCCTCTGGGGAGGACACGAGGGCCATGTGCAAGCAGCAGAGAAGTAGGAAGTGCTGCCAAGAGGAAGCCATTGGATTTGTTTGTAGTAAAAGTGAGAGGGATCAGATGCACACCCATGACATTTATCTTCTGGGTGGTAATAGAACTCCAGTGCTGTGAAATCAATCTAATGAAATGCAAACCACTTCCTTTGGGAAGGTTATGCTGATTGCCGACTCTGTTACGTTCCAATCAGCAAAGGAAGACGTGCAGGATGGTCTGGGAGAGGAGGCTGCAGACCTCCAAGGCCTCAGCTAATCCTCATCACTTCAAGTTGTGTCTGTCTGAATTCCTGCCTTTTTATGAATATGTTACAGCCATACAATTCAGGAGGCTATTTTGGTGTAAAAAGGAACCTCAGAGTGTTTCCTTAGCCAACTGAGCCTCGGGCACACCCAGAACTGCTGGGAGGGTTTGTTTTACCCACTCTGCAGGCACAAAAGCTATGGGGATGGAGGGAGTTCAGCGGAAGGGCAGGAATGCAAATTGCTAACTGCCCTGCAACACACAGAGTATGTGCCTGCCTGCAGGAATTGCTTAATTCAGCTGCAGAGCAAAGTACGGATGCACACTAAGGTCCACATTTGAAATTCAGGGTCTGGGGAATTTAAGAGCAAAACCTCCTTGACTTCAGTGCAGGCAGCATCCAGCCCCAAATGCAGAAGCAGTCTCAAGGTCCAGCAGGGCTCTGCATTGCAAGTAGAGCTGCTCTTCTGCATTGGAATTTGGGGCTCGGGGCAGGGGCTGGAGCTGAGCTGTGCCACTAAGGAAAGGCCCTGAATATGGAGCTGTCTCTTGTAAGGCAGCCTCACCATTCAAGGTACGTAAGGAGGAAAGAGAAGTCCGCTGTGTGGGGAGTTGTTTTAGTTTTTAAATGTTCATTGGGAGTGAAATAGAGAGTGAAGGGGTTGTGCTTGAGTAAGGGCTCTTATGCCTCAGATTTTCATTTTGGCATGGCAGGTCTTTGCTTTGTGCCTTTGTCACAGCTGAGGAATCCTTTGCAGAGGCTGGGTAGGAGCTTCCATGAGGTCAGCTCTTCCCTTCTTGCCTGCACTGCTCACTTTCATGGTAGGCTTTTCTGGTTATGTTAAAGTCAGGATCTCTCCGAGGCACTGGAAGCCTAGTCTGGGGGATCAGACGCTGAGAAGACCTCCCCTCATAGCTAAAAAAAGCACCAGCTCCTAGCCTGTATGTCAGCTACTGCCATAGCTATGGCTGAATAAGGGTTTATGTGTTATTGCACTTCTGAGCCTCTGCTCAGAAATAATGAACCGGACCCCAGGATTCTGAGGCATATGCATATGTATATATTTACCTACTGAACAAAACAGCAATATCTGCAGTGCTTTTTATTTGCCTTCTGGGTTTTGAGACTTAAAGACTCATCTTTTCTGGCTTTTCTTTGCAATCCTAGAAGACAGCCTATTCTTATTTTTAAATGGAAGTTGTGAGTTATACAATTACGTGACTCAAAACTGAAAGTGCTTAAAGAAGAGGGAGGAAAAGCCAATATGGATCCCTCCCCAAGTCTTACAAAGACTGGAAAAAATAAAATTGGTGAGATCCAGTAGGGAACTGGTCTCAAAGTTTCCTGCTATCAGCTGGAAATATCCCAGTGCCTGCACCGGTGCCAGGAAGAAGGAGGCTATGTCAAAAGCCATCTCCTTGCCGTGAGCTAGCTGGTTGTCCCCTGGGATCCAAGAGCCCTACCCTCTCCTGGATCCCTGGAGGTGGCTCCAGGCTGAGTGGGCCCTGGGCCCTGAGCTGGGGGGCACCCAGCCCACGGCAGGGGAGGGGCTGGGGGCTGTGAGGTCCTTCCAACCCAACCAGGCTGTGATTCTATGGTTCTATGATGTAAACTCTGTGTAAATTCCATGAACCTGATGTAAACTTCAGCTCATTCAGGGCAGGGTCTGTCACAAGCCTCGTGGGGGGAAAGAGGCAGCTTAAAACTGCCTACAGCGGGAGGAAGCAATTATGAGGCTCTGTGCAGTAGCATTGCCCAGAGGCTTCCATGCTGAGTGCATGTTTATCTTGCACAAACATTGCCTCTGCAGTGGACCTCTTTGTGCTGTCTCTTACCAAGCCCAGCTGCTGGTACACTGATCTCCAGCTGAAAACTGCAGAGGCTCCGTACTGAGGCGTCTCTATCTCACCCTGACCTGGGCTGGAAGCACCCATTGACTCCACTTCCCAGGCCTTCCCCCTGCCTGCCCTCCACCTCCCAGGTCTTCCACCTCCCTGCCCTGCTGGTCCCTGTGCCGGGGAGTGCAGGTGGGGGCTGCGTGTAGAGCCTCCATCTTCCTGGGCACTGGGCTGTTACAGGCCGCGCGCTCGTCAGCAGTGCCGTGTTTCTCTGACTGATTGTTTTCTGATTCTGTTTGGCATTTTATCCCGGCTGCACAGAAAACTTATTATGAAATCATGTTTGTGTTACTTAGATGGTATGTGTGAGTCACTGCAGCAGGAGGGAGAAGCACAACAGAGGGGCACTGAGGTGACAGGGCCAAGCTGCAGGCCAGGCCCAGTGGTTGTGGAGATGCAAGCAGGAGCCCCTCGGTCAGCCCCAGGCTGTCCTGGGGGCAGCTGAGCCGTTGCACTTCTGACTAGATCCACACGCCACAAATAACTGTTCTAAATGCAGATTAGTTTTACATTAGATGACTGCAAGAGTCCCTGCTGCCATTAAAAATCTGTTATTCTCTCCCTCGCATAGCCCCAGGCTGGAGCCTGCCATCCAGTCACACCTGAATCAAGTCCAGCAGCTTGTGGTAGAGATAGAGAGGATTATTATTTAGGATTTTTGATATCGCTTGGGTTCTGGGAGCAGCCAGCAGCTGGGAGATGCAGTCTGCAAAGACTGTGTGCACTGTCCTGTAGACTTAGGACTGGGATTCTCCAAACTGCAGAAGGGTGAGCCTGGCAGAGCTGCAGGAGGAGGCCGGGACCTCAGGGAGCCTTTTTGCCCTGTGTTTTGTGGGTTGTGATAGCATGATGCTACAGTGCCTCTGTCCTTCTGTGTGGGCCAGAAAAATAGAGTTCTGCAAGACCATCTGGGCATGGCAGCAAAAAAGAAATCTCAAGATAACTCCTTTCTAACCAGGCTTTTCAGTCTTCCTCCTGGCTACGTTTCCTGACTGCCTCCCGGCCATGCCCAGAGCAGTGTGACCAGGCCTGACCGGTGGCATTCAGCCTTCCTTGTGGACCAGTGTTTTGTCAACCACTTGTCACAAGCACTCCCAAAACAGCAAAGGTGTCCACAGGAAAAGGTCAAGCAGGAAAACAGAGAAAGTATCACCTCTGGAGAAACAGCTGGACATGGCCTGTCAGAGAGGTGCAAATGTCACAGGCTCCTCTCCAGCTTTGTTTCTGGTCTCCAAATTGTGCTTTTCAGGAGGGGGCTTCTCCATGTCCCCCACCCCTGGGCACAGGCGGATCTGACAGCTTCTCCTCTGCTTGCAGCCCTCATCCAAGCGCAGGCGATCCCCCTCGTTCATGTCACGGATGCTGCTGGTGCATCCTGACGTCAGTGGGGCTGGCTGTCTGGAACAACCCTCATGCATCTCCTTGTCTCATTTACTCTTTGTTTCATTTCAATCTCAGCTGAAATCATTTCTCTTTTCTCTCCTCCCTTGTCTGTGACTCTCTTATTTTCTCCCTTGTACTCACTCTGCTGTTATTTATGCTTTATTTGCTGTAAACACCCTATTTAATGCTGCTGAATGCTTGGGGAGATGGTTTCTGTGGAAGATGTTGTACAAAGCAATGGGGTCCTGTCATTTACTGATCACAGTGGAGCTGACGAGAGATGGAAAACTCATACCAGTTCCCCGGATTCTTACTTCACTACCCAAAAGTCAGAAGCACACTGAAATGGCCACAATTCCTTGGAGAAACTGTCAGGGAGATGCTTTTGGGGACTTCTAGCTAAAGCAAGACCTCATGCTCACACTGGGGTGAGTTTGCAGTGAGTTTGGCCTCAGCTTTCTCCAAAAGGACTAAAAGGACCAAGTGTCTCCTCCTGGAGGAGCACTTGGGATGCTACACCTGCCATCACACAGGCTGAGGCGATGGTCTCCATCCAGGGTGGAG
Organism: Penelope pileata; assembly: GCA_013396635.1. NCBI lineage: Eukaryota > Metazoa > Chordata > Aves > Galliformes > Cracidae > Penelope > Penelope pileata. The sequence continues at coordinate 1,716,480 of WBMW01000471.1, forward strand.
GATGTCTTCAGAGCTCACGGCCACACCAGCCCACCTCTTCTGGGAGTGCCAGGACCTTCAGGAGACAGACGGCTCCCGGCAAGGCACAATGAGTCTGCGAGGCTTCTTCCTACACTGGGGTTTTTTATCATGCGCACGCCACGCTGCAGCTGGTTCTGGGAAGGCCTCTGCCCACACACTAAATAAATTCTGGTGCGGTGCGCTGCTTCTCTATGGAAACCGTACCCTGCATTTCTCTCTATAGGATTTTTCTCATTTCAGGCTCCATAATAAATTAACGAGAAGATGTTTTCTTTACACCAACCATAGGAGAGACTCTTTTCTGTACTCGATTAATCTTTAGTGATCTATATTAAATATTTATCTGAAGAAACGAGGCCTGTATTGCAGCAACATTTTCTATTATGAGACTTTATCATATCAAAAGATATTTTCCTGGCGCTGACTCCTTCACATACACCCAGACAGAATTTCCAATGGAAGGGCACCCTATTTTTTTTTCCTTTCCTTTCTCTCCCAGTGACCTTTTCCCTCCATAACAAGCTGCTGATATGTTAGAATTTACTGGGTTATAAACATTTTTTATCGAGTAGGAGGAAGCTGGGTGATTTGGCATCAGCTTCCCTAATAAAACCCAAGGGAGAGGCTGCAATGTTTGACACCAATAAAGGCATGGAAGAAGCTGCCTTCTGGGATGCTGGTCACGAATGCCAGCGGGAGGCAGTGAGTGTCGGTCACACAGCTCTGCTCTGCTGAGGCTCTGCTGGAAGGAGGCCAGCTCGCTGGCACGGGCGAGGAGCTGGGAGGAACCTGGTAAAGGGCTCCTCTGTTCCTTCCCAGCAGTATACAGACCGTGTGACCTGTCAGGGGGAGCAGGGGACAGGGATTCCTCTACATTCTTTTCCTGCAACTGGGAGTTGGAGAGACCCTGAAAAGTTGAGACACGTAAGAAGGAATGAGGACCTTGGTGTAGGGGTCAGGTAATGGTCCTACAAGAGTGTAGAGAACTCAGATCAAGGTTTGATCTTGAATCAGTGGATGACTTTCTCCTATCCAAGATAGAGCTGGCATAGGCTATAAACAAACAGAATTATAATTATTTGTATTGACGTAGTGTCAAAAGGAAACCCAGCCACGGGACTCTGCTTGTGGTGCTGAACAACAATGCAGCAAAAAAGATGCTCCAGGTTCACCAGGAGCTCACAGCCTAATATGTCTCTGCCTCCCAAGGGAGCCATGATTTAAATTGGTCAATAACTAACCCATTCCACCAAAGCCTGAATAAATTATCTGATGACTAGATATACACACATTATAAATGCTTAGCTTTGATAATATATGACTGAGCTGTTATTTTGACAAATAGCTAGTGAATAATATATTTGATGAACTGCATAATATTTTACTAATGATTAATTTATTCATTTGAAACAAATAAACAAAACCTAGTCTTTTCCTTGGCTATTAAAAACAACCCTAAGTAATGGCTGTGAAGAGCTTTGAGATCCCTGGATGATCTGTGTCTGCTATTATTCCTTTTATCATCACGTATTTCCAGGGATTTATTACCAGGCATAATAAATCCATGGCTTACATTATGGACAGCCTCATTTAAGGTAATGACAGATCCTGCTCAAAAGCTCCTGATTTTATAATGCCCACTAAAACCTGCAGGAATGTGGCACTTAGACAGTTAAGTTCCATGAAAATTTCTTAAATGCCTTTTCAAAGTCTGGACCAAGCTTCTCTGAGACATCATCTGCTTCTATCTAGAGAGAGAAGTGCTGTGCTTGGGGATAGTTTCAGTAGGGCTAGTTACTGCAATACAGCAGTCTGTGAGGTTTGTCAAGTATTGCCCTGGTTGTAGTTCTCCCTCACTCTTAATCCCATTCAGAAATATAATTTCTGTGAGTTCACAGAGAAGATAAAGGACCAAAGAGCAGGAGTGCTTCCTCAGAGCTGTTCTGCAAAAGCAGGCTGATTGATTACACATTGGATGCTGCTCCAACTTCCCTTCCTAAATGAAAAATTGAGAGCTCTTAAAAATTGAATAAAATATGCCGTACTAAGAAGGATTTCCACTGGCACGAGCACAATAGGAGGTAGTAGTGGGTTGCTCAATATTTCTGTGTGCTGGCTAATCCTTTACTCCTCAGTCCCTCTGCACTGTCCTCATGGCACCTGGTGGTAACTCATCCGTAATTGGGATGGACTTCAGCTTTGTGTCTCCAGACAAAGCTTGAATTGCTCATATTTGGGAGAGCTCTCACTGCAGTTGTGGCTGGAGCTGTCCAGGAGATTAGGCTTTTTTGCAGCTACTTTCAGGGCTACGGGATCTGGCGTCATTCCATGCTGGAAGGATCTGGAACAGCTTGCAATGTTTTCACTAGACAAAATTTTGTCAAAATGGCTCATTTCTTAGATCTCTCTTTTGCCATAGTCACTTGTGACCCAAAAGGTTGCAACTTCAAAAATGTGTTGAGGCCAATTCGTCAGCCTCAAACACTTCAGCACTAACAAAACAAAACATATTGACAAAACCTTACTTTGAGGAAAATATTTTCTATTTCCCTGAGGCAATATTATTACACCTAAAACACAAAGGCTTTGTCATCCTGCCGTTTGCCTTCCCCCATCCTTCTAGAAGCACAATGGGTCTCTTTTCCTTTCAGTGTGCAATCCCTGCCACTACGGGAAATAATCCCACCCCAGTGGTACAAACACTTGCAAGACTCTGACAGATTGCTGAGCAGCTTCCCTAGCAGACAGCAGGCAGCAGCTGTGCTTACAGCATCTTTAACTTTGATGTTGACCCACAGTCGTGCAGGAGGCAGTCACCAATGGAGCTGATATGCTTAAGTGCGGAGACGAAGCGCTGTGTTTTTTTAAAAAGCATGATGAAAATATCTCAGTCCCCAGGAGCGAAAACAATAAACTTGCTTTTATGCCTCTTCTGCAGAAGAAAAATCAGTCCAAATACAGTTGGCAATTATCCTGTAAGCTTATTATATATAGTAGCATTCAGCCTCTTCCACGCTCTTTATTCCTCCTTTGTTATATGCTAGAAGAGCTGGGAGGACTTTTTCTGTCCCCTACTACAGAGCCATTTCACAGGAGAGTATCTTCACATTTCCTTTAAAAGACCACAGGCCATGCAAGACATTCCAGTCACCCCAATATCTGAGAGCACCTCAAGCACGGTGTGCTTGCTCCTTCCCTACCTCTTCAGGGCACAGTCCGTAAACCCAACGTGGGCAGCTTGGTGAACATGGCTGGGGAAGGCAAGCCCTCTGCCCAGTGGTGGCAGTGGCAGCCCCCCTTCATCTTGTCACAGCCCTGTCTTGGTGTGTGTGTGTGTGTGCAAATATTCCAGGAATAAAGTGCCCCAAGCAAACATTAGAGCAAGTTGTTGCAACACCTGATTAATTAAGTTCATCTGAGATTATCACACAATTAGCATTGCTAGCATCCACATGTGTCTGTTCAGGGTGAAATCTTGTAGCAGGATGGAAGACTCCAGAATGTATTTTTGCATTTGCAATGCATCACTCCACAATGTATTTCTCTTTGTGCTTGCAGTGCTGTTGCTCCGTGACTTGTTTCCCTGCTTATGCAGCCTGACGAGATTTACAATTACGAATCGCCCCACAAAACTACCTTCAAACTCAAATTTAATAACCTAAGTATTATGAAGATCAATATGATGGCTATTCTCATTCATATGATTAGCGCTAACATCATTCTGGGAAATATTTATGCTGCAGTAGTGACTGGAGACCTGGATTAAGAGGAGATCCTCCGCATCCATACACAAGACAAGGCACTGCTCTCTCCAGCTGTGTCCTGAAGTGCAGTACTCAATCTCGGAGTCTCCGTGGGTTTGGATTTTTTATGTAAGTTATCTAATAAGATAACAAACCAGCCTTACAATCCCTACAGCCATATTGCTAACTGTTTGAAAATCATGAGTCAGGCTCCAAAAAAGAATTAAGAGATTGGTTTTAAAATTCATGAGACTTTTTAAATCTGATAAACTTCAAGTTTACATTTTTTTTTCTTTTTTTGCCTTCTGCTTTCTGAGTATGTAGGAGTCATATTATCAAGTTTTCCTCTGCAATTATGAGGGACGTAAACTTACTTTAAAAATTGAGTTGAGACTCTTACATAATCACAGGACTCTAAAAGTGTGGGCTTTGAAGACACACTAAATAGTCTTCAGATACAGCTTCACCATGTGACTCGGCAACACTCAGCTGCTGGAGCGGTACGGCACAGATTTCAAATATCAAATTCTCCCCTAAAACAGTCAGGAATCTTCTATGGGCAAGAGGGGGAAAGCCTGAGACCTTCACAGGCTGCTTGTGAGGCTGGGGGGAGAAAGGGAGGTAACGTGCAAGGAGAAAAACACAGTCTGGTAGTGAGTGATCATTGAGCTTTAACCAGAGATGAAGGTAGCAACCTTCTGTTATTATTTTCTTGTTTTCTTATTCTCTTAATCGTGCAACACACAGTTTGCCCTGTGTACCAAGCTCTCTTATTAGTGTTAGCCAGGCTGTGGCTGCACTCCCTGGGGAGAGCCCAGACGTTTGGAGGGGAGTAAAAAGTAATGTTCTTTCTGGTTTTTTCTCAAGAGCTGGAGGCTAACACTGAAATATTTAATGCTGAATATGCCATAGGCAGGTTTTCCTTGGCTGAGAGGAAAAGAACCAGGGGGGAAGAAAGGAGACCAAAAGCAAAACGAGGTTGGGCAGGGACATGGACAATGGAAATACCTTTGCCCTCCTGACACATAATGCTGGAATTCTCATCCTCCTTCCACCTCTGGGGAGGCAAAGTCCAAATGTGGATATGTGTTCGTGTTCTCATCCAAGCTGAGAGCCCCACAACGCTCAGCTATTGAAATCAGTGCTCAAACTCATCCTGTGCTCCGAGGCACTACCAGAGGCTGCCAGTCCATGAATCCCTTGCTTGCAGCTTCCAAAGGGGCACTTTTATAGCAGAAATTACAAGATCTCTAGCCATGTCAGCACAGGGGTCGGTGTCAAGAAGCTTGCCAGAGCTATCAGTAAGTCAGACAGGCCTCAGCTATGAGTTATAGGGAAGCAGCTCTTACACTGGCTTTTTGTGATGCTCATTCATGGGAATGAAAGGCTGTTGCAGTACTGAGCACATCAGAGCCTCCAGTCCCTGGTGTGCTGGCTGACAGCATAGCCATCAAATAAGGATTTTCTTCAATGAACCTTGCCAAAGGTGCATTGCTGGGAGATGGAGAGCATCCAGGGGTTCTCCTTAACTGGTCTCTAAAATGCCTATTTGCTCCCTGCCTTTGCTGAAAGTGATGGCAGGAGAGGCAAAGGCAGCATGGGCTTTGGGGCCAGAGGGGTGGCCTGCCATAGGGGCATAGCAAAGGATCCAGCCCTAAAAGCTCCAGGAGGCAAAACATGCCATTGCCCAGCTTTTGTAGGAACTCTCCTTTCTCCAAGAAAGTGCTTTCATGGCCAGCAGAAGCACAAGCAACCCTGACCTGGATGGGAATTGGATGCAACGTTTTCCCCTCCCGGCTGCTTTTCCTCTGCTGAGAGCCGGCTGCACATTAAAGCAGATGTTGCTTGCACTCGGGTCATGTTTCCAAGCTTTCCTTTGCAGTCATAAGGGCTAGAGACTCTCCCCTCCCTCCCCATGCTCATTTCTTAATTAAAGCTTAAATTCTGATGTCGTCACATGACTGCAGGAGCAGGGCCCCAGGCAGGCAGTTAGTGCTCTGCACTGTCAGCAGGGCTGTGATTTAGATGCACAGCGGATACTTGGGAGAATCCCATCCCTTTGCTGGATTCCGCTGGAGTCAGAACCTCTCGGGGCAGGCAGGAGGCTTCCCATGTGCACCATATGGGATTGCCAGGATGGAACCTTGCAGAGTGCCACAGGTGTGAAATGGGGTCTGACTGCCCAAGACACAGTGCTGCCAGACTTGGCTGTTGGCTCACAGCATCCCTACAGCATGGAGTGGGCACGGGGCAGCGGAGCATCACCTAAACCCCATTCCCCAGGAAATTAAGCCCTGCCTCCACCCCATTCCCCAGGAGAGAAGCAGGTGCCACCTGCCCAGGGCTCTCTGGGCTGCATCAGCTCCTTCCCCTGGTGCACTCAGAGCAGCCTCCAGCTCATGGTGGGCTTGTTCTCACGCTGCTGGGAGAGCAGAGCCTTGCACAAGCGGCTGCCCAAGCCCTCCTCCCTCCCTGCGTCAGGCAAAGCTGATTCCTGGATTTCTTTTTGGAGGTGTCCTTGGGTTCTGTACCTTCATTCAGTAGTTTAACATGGGAAGCCATCCTGCATGGCTCAGACTGCCCCAGTGGGACGCGTCTTGTTCCATTTACAGAGGCTGGTGGGTGGCAATCAGCAAAAAAGAAAGGAAAAAAGGAAAAAGAAACCATACTTTCTGGACCCAAGGGAAACATTAGAAGGATCCAGAAATAGAAAAACCCCTATAATAGGTACAGTCATGCCATCTCCCAGTGCTACTGGTGCCAGAACAAAATTATTCCATGCATCTAACAGGATTTTTTTTGTTATATTTTTTTAACGTAACAGCTTCTCTGCTGAAATAAGCATCTGCCTGATTTAAAAGCAGCATTAATAATCTGCTCAAAAAAAAAAAAAAAAAGAACAGAAAAAGAAGACTAAAAGAAAAAAAAGAATGAAGGCTTCTCCTTGGCTTGTTAGCCTTTAAAATATGTTCCCAAGCCACTGGGCTGTAGTCTGCTGGTTTGAAGAAATGTGAGATGAGCATGCAGAGTGATGGCTACAGCAGCAAGCTGGGAGCAGCCTTGGGGGACCAGCAGGAAAGAGCCCTCCTGCCCTCCTCTCCGAGCAGAGCGGGGAAGAGGCCCCCACCACGATCTCCAAGGGGCTCTGTAGGATGCTCCCTGTCAGCCCAGCGGGGTGCAGATCTCTTTGGAAGTACCAGTGACTCAAAATATTTGTCCATGCTGCTTCTAGGGTTTGTTGGGAGGATGGCTAGAATATTTCACTCTGGGTTTAGAAAGGGAGGTTTTGTGCCTGGGTTTGCAGCTCTGCAGAACTGTGCTAAAGCTCAACCGATCCAATGAGGAGTTTACCCAGGTCAGCAGGCAGGGCAACCAGTTAGTGCTGTGCCTTGCTTGTTGTGCAGCTCCTGTGCATGCTTTTCTGCAGAGGAACTGGTCTGTCCTAACCACATGCACGTTGTCAGGACACAATCTCATCAACTATCAGTGCTTCTGCACCATTTCCCACAGCCAGGGTGGGAGCTGCCACACTGAAATGGGGGTCTGCCCTTCCCCAAAGCTTGCCAAGATATTCTCTCCCCAGATCTTAGCAGCTCTGAGCATATCAAAGGCTGGCGCCATTTATCCTTCCATTTGCCCTCTATTCTCAAGAATATCAAAGGGAAGGAGGGATGCATCCTTCTGTCGACTCCTACAGCTGCCAGGGATGCTCGTGAGCCCTCGCCATCTGAATCCGACCGCAGCCAGCGCAGCTGCTCCTGCCGCCCGGCTCCCAGGGCTCAGCACTGCACAGCTCAGCCCAAGCCATCCCCTGCCACCCCCCTCCTGCCTCTCTCCTTCTTATGCAAATATATGAGAAGCTTTCCATATGCAGGGAGGCATATTATGCAGGGAACGTATCAACGCCAGTCCCTGAACTGCATGAGGAATGAAGGCTGTGGGTAAAGGAGATGCTGTGAGATGGGATGGGCTGGTTTGCACCCAGCTAAGAAGGGCTCAAGACTGCCAAGCTGCCATGTTAGAGCCGATGAGACAGGAATGTAAATTGTGGATCTCTTGTAAAATTGCATAAACTTGTAGTAATGTCATTTTTAGATTAACATTTACATTGAAGAGAACACTGGAAGGCTTCATTGTTTACATGCACTATGGAAATAGATTTAAATTTTTTGGTTTACACACATTTATTTACAAGGCATTTACTGATTACAAACCAATGTACATCACTCATTTACATGCATAATGTAAACTATGGAGATTTTGTATTTTTTGCCATGCAATGCTGTACAGATTCCCATTGCTCATTCCACGCAGAGGGAAGAGCCTCCTTTCATCTCAGCTCCCTCTGTCCTTCAACTGCTGCATTGCCTCTCCTAAAAAACTCTTGCCTCTGACTGGAAAACATAAAAGTTGATGTCCCCTTTAAACAGATAGCATAAAAAACTCATAGGAAAACCTTGTCAGCAGAACTTCAGCATGACTCAAAAAGCCAAAGCAAAGATTAAAGAGCCTAACGGTGCCTATCAATTTGTCCCAGTGCAGAGCATCACCTTAATGCTGTTTGAGAAGAACCTTCACGGTGCTTTTTGGGATGCTGCAGGCATCCAAACAACTGGAACAGGACTGAAAGCTTGCCAGGATATGTGTGGGAGAGAGGAACCACGACTGCACCCATGCTGGATGGTTTCTGTCAGTCCATAGCACTTGGGTCTCAGCATCCAGCTGAGTTTTGAACAAATCTGAGCCTTCCCACAGCACAACTGCCGTTCTACTGCTCTGTCTCACCTGTGCCTCCCTTGCTCAGCAGTACTGGGGAAAAAAAAATTCCTATATATATGTTTCTTTATCTTAGGATGCTAAAAACCGAACCCAAGGGAAGGAAAATCTGAACCCTGGGGAATTCTCAGATTCAAAGTCTCACAAAGAACAATAAAGACAGCCAGACTTCTTTTTTTTTTTTTTTTTCTCCTTGATAGTTTCAAGGACGTAAGGACTACTTGCAAATTCAACACAAATTAAATGAGCAAGTTGGAAAGCAAACAGCTAAACAAAATGCACTCAGAATCAAGGTGCTTCCCTTCTGACATTTCTGAAGTGGCAATAGTTGGCTTTGTGTATTGAGGTGAACTTTTATGCTTTAAAAATTGAAAAAAAAATATTGCTTTTCACTGGATTAAAAGAAAAATAAAACAAACAGCAAAGCTTAAACATACCGCTGAGCCTAAAATGAAATGTTTCGATTTTTTCATTTTACTGAAAATTTGAACAAACATCAGTTTCAGATCAACCCATTTTTAATGTTATTTTTCTTCTATACAACCAGTGAACCACAAAATCAATTATTTGTACATCTCTAGTGACCAGCAGATTAAATTCAATGCAATAGAGAAACAGCACAAGGAGTCAATGAGGAGTGGAGAGATGGGGGGAAAAAATGGACTGAAAAAACAGACAAACTATGGTGCACGCAGCTCTAATAGGGCTTCTCTCTGCCCAAACTGAGGGTGCAGTTTCACAGCTACTTTAGTACAACTCTAATCCACGTTGTGGCTGAAAACAGCGGTCTCATCAGTGCCCTTCCTGCCTCCATCCTTATGGCCCCATCCCTTTACTAGCCCCTGGGTACACAGAGAACGAGACTGGAGAAGTGATCTGGCTGAAAATTAACTTTTTGGATTTTTTTTTTTCCTGAAAGCGTATTTTTCTGCCAGATTGGTCCCTCCGTTGTGGAAATCACAGGTTTGCATGAAACCTGCCTGGAAGGTCTGGTCTGGGAGCCAAAACGTCTGCACTAGGAGCTACTACAAGCAGTCATTAAGAGCTCGCATTCACTTTGTCAGATTGTGCAAGTCCAGCACCTGAACATAGGACATGCATTCTCCTCTCCCTTAGGAATAACAACGGGTGGTGAAGATCCAGCCAGACAAGCAGGGCACGCAGCATCACCAGCCCCGGTGCTGCTGTGCAGGGCCTGGGGCAGCGGCAGCGCTGGCTGCGCTACGACAGATTCCCCAGCAATAAAAATTGGTGACATTTCCTTGAAGTCAACAGCTTCACATATTTATGGCACCGAGAATCTGGCTCAATGTCTTTAAATTGTGATGCCGTAAAATTCTGAAAGTTTTGTGGGACAGTTTTGTGAGGCCAAATTTCCTTTTTTTCTCTTTTTTTTTTCTTTCCTCCAAAGAAAAATTTAAACAGCAGAAAAGCATCTGCATTTCTAAGTCAATTGCAGCCTGTGCTACATGCACAGCAAAGATCCTCACTTTGTGGCAGTTCTCTTCCTCTTTGCTGAGGGAATTTAGAGAGCATGAACCTGCTCAGATTTGTGGGATTTCTAGGACTAAATAAAAGTCTCTAACGTGGCCAAAGCTGCATTCAGTACTGCAAATCCCTTTAAGAGCACTCAGTTCAGTGCCCATTCTGAATCAGAGAATCAGGGAAATCACAGAGACGGCAGAGAGACGGGACCCAGCCCAACCTCTTGCTGGAAGCAAAGCTCATCCTCCCCTGTTCCCTTACACAGGGAGCCAGACATCCCTGTCCCTGCTGTCATTTCAGAAAATAGAAGTTGGAAATCCACATTTTTCTTGTATATGCACACTCCCAGCCCAGCCCCATTTGATCATCTGCTTTGTATCGGTGTCATCCCTTTTGCCCAAATATCTCACAGCATTAATTAGGCCCCCCCAGCAACGCAGAGCAAACAGATGCTGTCATCTCCCCTTCTAAGAGGGGCAACTGAGGCACAGCGAAGTGAGTTCACTTGCCCATGGCAAAAGAAAAAGGGGCAACACAACAACACAGCTCCAAGGAGTGTGCTGAAGCTGCCAGCTACTGTATTTAGTAACAGGAATGCTGCCTGCTCCAAGCAGTGCCCTAGCCCCAAAGTCAAGCCAAGCTGAGCTTCATCTGTTTTGCAGCCCTGGTGCAGTATCTAGCACCAAAGCTCTCATGACTAGGAACAACAGCAAGGATAGTGATAATGAATATTCAGACATCCCACAAACCACTCTCAGCATCTGCCATCCTATCTGCATTAGCATCAGAGTGCACGGATAATGATCAAAGCAGCATTTTCCTGCCAGAGGCCCCCCTAAACCAGCCTTATTAGTGTGAATCGATGCTGATTAATGTGCCTCCTTAATGCAATTGTATCTACCCCTACTGTCCATGACTCAATAGGAAATACCCCCCTCCTTTGCTTGCCTTCCTCCTGATAACGCATGCAAGGTGCAAACTTTGACTGCAGGCACCAGTAAAACCAGTGGCTTGAGTTTTGCAAAAAAAAGAATCCTCAAATCTGCTAAAATGCAAAACACAGAAGGAGGGAATGAGTCTCTGGAGACTGTAACAGGGAGCGGCCTTTTTGTGCGAGACAGTAGATCTGGATCCGGATCTACAAAAAGATACCCACAGCTCTGCTGTTGTACAGCAATCCTGCTCATGCCATGTATTAATAGCCTTGCTAACCCAAACAGGCTCTTCCTGGTTGTTGACAGATACTTGGACATCACCTGTGACAGAAAAAGGAGTGCTGCCTTTTTTAGTCTGATGTTGCTTCTCTTTTAAAGTCACCTGTAGAAGTTAGAAAATGCTGCACATTGCCTTACGCTGCTGTGTAACATTGACAGTGGTTTCCTCTCTGTGGGTTTGCAGTGTAAATGACACAGTACTGATGTGCTGTGTCCATGCTCCTGCACAGCAGCACACTGGGGAAATCACCACTAAGCAGGCAACAGTGTTTCAGTTTGGGACCCCTGAGGTCCCCTCTGATTTCACATCCACTCCCAAAGCTTGGTCACCGTGGCTGATGGCCTTTGGAGAAGAGTGGTTGTCAGCTCAAACCTCGTACAATGTAATTTCTAGTGCCAAAAGGAACTGTTGGATTGAGGGAGAAACCAACCAAACGACCAAAAAAAGAGTCTGGGAGAAAAGGATCACTGAAAGAGAAGATAACGTAGGAAATTCCCATGCTCCAAATCAGCTGCTTTCCTACAGAAAGGAGTGTTATCCTTAATGCAGAATATGTGCCTCCCTTGGGCTAGTCTAGTGCAAAGAGCAATTGAGAGACATCATCTGGGAGGAAAGAGGCCTCTCTGTTGGAATTAAACAGTTGACAAAATCCCAACAGCTTCACAGATTCTTGAAGTCAATTTAAGGAGCCCGCAAAATGAGATTTTCCCCCTGTGGGTTTCAGTACTGCGATATGTTCTGGAGTGTGTGTGCTCAGAGTCCAGCTGGGAACAGCTGCAAGCGGCTCTGCTCATCCACTACAGCTAGCCTGACTTCAACACTGCTTAAAAAAGGCATGGGCCAAATTTCTGAGTGACCAGTCCTGCAAGCAGGGCCAGGTATTCAAAGCAACCAACCATCCAAAACCCTGCCCAGTGCCTCCATTTGGTCTGCTGGAGGCAGTGAGGTCTCCCACTCCTGCTGGCTGCAGTGGGACCAAAAGCCAAAGCCAGGTTGTGCCTCCGAAGTACTCACCCCTAGCCATGATACGTGGCCAAGAGATGCATCCTGAGATGCTCTTTGCAGTCTTCCCACATCTATCTAGCTGCTTCCACTGGACTCTGTCTCACCTCCAGACATGCCTGCAGATAAAGCATTGCCTCTGCTCGTGACCAACTGCTGCCCATTTTCTCCCACTTTTGAAGAGGTTGAGCACTGTGTCCTCCCCCTGCTAGAAGTTTCTCTGATATTACTTTGGCAAATCCTGCAGAAATGCACAAATGCAGACCCTTTTCCACTTCTTGTATATAAATTTCACCCTGAAGTGAAATAAACCTTCAAATTCTTAGCAGTCTCCTACAAACTAAGGGGGAATTTTCTCCTCACTCCATAGCAGATAAAGCTAGAGATCACAGCCTTCACATGAAACTGAAGCAAATTTTTAGCTCCTTTATGAAGATGGGGACAGCAAAGCGGCGGTGCAGGCTGCCTGCTCGGGGTGTGAATTCTCTGTCAGAGGAAACCTTTCATGAGAGGTTGCCACAAACCTCTGTCAGACGCAACACAGGTATGGTTGAGACTGCCTCGGGGAAGGCGCACGGATTAAATGACCTCTCAAGGTCCTTCCAGCCCCGTTTCTCCATGATTCTCAGAGACAGGATCCCAGGCTTGACGGATCTCTGCCCTGACCTACACTGACAGTTCCTGGATGTGTCTGAACACATACATTGCAGGCATTTTCCTCCTACTATGGCTCCTGCAGACTGCTGCGGTGGCATGCAGGGCTGAATAGCTCCTCAGCTAAGGGCAGAGCCCCTTCCAGAGGCATTGCATGGGGCAGAGGCGTGCAGCCGTGATTGGGGTGCGTGCTGTCCTGCAGAGCAGGGGGGCTGGGGTTATCCACAACCAGGAAAGCCTTTGTGAAAAAGGCACGTTTTCTCTGCTCCTCTGTGCAAGCAAAACCTGTGAGGTGTCCTTAGAGGAAGCGTGGCAGCATGATTTCTGCTTTTTGGGGCTGTCATCCCCCAGGCTGTTTGAATGAAGACAACAAGCCAGGACAGTATCTGTGACCCACGCTAACCTGCCCTTGCTCTGCAGGCTGCTGCGAGGGGAGGGGGTGCTGCACTTGCTGGAGGCCATGGGACAGGCAAAACTCATTTTTCTTCCCCACACATAGATGATGTCTCACACATTGCTATTACTCTTTTGCATTTACATTGCTATTACTCTGCTTTTGGCTTTCTGCCCATGGGAGAACGCTGCCTGCACACACTTGGTTTGCTGCTCCTCCTGACCCCAGCAGCCACATGTGTGCATCTGTGTGCGTGCTGCCAGGAGGCTATTCACCAGCACTTTCCTACCTACTAGTTTGCGTAGTTATGTTTGCAAGTGTCTTTCTGAAACACAACAGGACTATATAATTATGTAAATGTGCACATGTCTATGAGAGTATTGCAGTCTCTTTGGGTTTTAGCCCAAATCTCATGATACTTGCTGGATTATTCCCCTTCCTTCCAAAGTGCCTGCTGCTGTAATAGGAGGCTCACATGAGCACCCCAGCTTTTCATATTCAAATAACAAAAAGATAAGTATGTTTCTAAATATCACAGCTGCCAAGAAGTACTTGAAACAGGCAACAACAAAGGCTTCAAAACCTAGAAGGCGAAGGGAAATCCAAATTCTGCTTATTTGCTGTAGTTTTTTAATTGAATGGCTTTCAAACCAAGCTCACGGTTCTGGGGCCATGTCCAACTCATGCACAGAGATCATCTGCAAAGGGCTGCAGTAGGCAGCAGACAGCTAAGGCACATGCACCGTGTGCCTTCATGTCTGTTCTTGCCCCTGTGAACTTTAAGTTGTTGGCAGTGCACATGCACGAATTTGGTACGGAAGCTTGGCCTGCCATTTGGGACAGTGATTTGAGAATATGCTTGTGAGCCTGCCTGTGGACAGACCTGTCCCACAAATGAAGAACACCCACACATTTCATAGAGTCATAGAATGGCCCAGGTTGGAAGGGACCCCAAGGATCATCAGGTTCCAACCCCCTTGCCACAGGCAGGGCCACCAACCTCCAGATCTGGCACTAGGTCAGGTTACTCAGGACCCATTTGGTCCCTTTTTTCTCAAACTATATTGTGCATATCACCAGGGTGCTGCAGTACCTTCATCCATGATCAGAGCACTACAGCCAAGTCTCTGAAGCAATTTGCATTGCCAGCTGAGGACTGTGGGGAACCAAAGAAGCAGTTCCAGGTGGAACGGGTACAGCAACGCGTCCCTCCATTGACAACAAGCCTTGATCCCAAGGGAACTGGCTGTGCTCCCACTACCTAACAGCTTATCCGAGCTACAGGTGCTGTAGGAAACCAACATACCTGTATATTTTATATCTGGTTGTAAATCCTTGACGATGTCTTTCCACAAAGGATAAGTAGCTCCGCGAGTGGTGGAAAGGCCCCCTGTCTGAAATAAGCCAATCAAACTCCTTGGAGACATGTTGGTTGGTGGCAGCTGGGTCCTGGTGGGAGGGCTGTACTAGTATATGGTCCCATATAAACAGGAGGTAGAGGAACTCAACAAGCCTCCAGTTCATGCTTTTCTGTCTGCCTTTTTCCTCTCATTCTTGCTCCATTCTGTGGAGTCCTGTTGAAAAAGAGAAGGAGGAGGAGGAAGGAATGAGAGAGAGACAAATGGAGGGGAGAGGAGGGAGAAGGGAGAGAAAGAGAGATTTTTAAAAATGGGAATTGCTTTGATCCTTTGACAACCATCTCTCAGGGTGAAAACAGATGAAAATCACATTTTAAAAGCCTTCAGCCTGCATTACAGCTTGGAGTATTTGGCAGTGTTTTATTCATGTACCTAAGTGGTGCCTTTAACCTCCTGAGCACATAGCACCTTTGAAATAACCACGTCCTGACCCGAGACATCCTCACCTCAGCTTTTCCATCATTTCCCTCACGAAGTTCTCCGCAATGCCGCAAAGACGAGCACGGGCTGGGCGCAGGAGGTGGCCGCACCCCAGGCTACAATTACCCAGTTATTGTCCCTTTAATGCTGTGCCAGAAAAACGTGTCTTCTGCTTTCATGTCTCTCTGACGATCTGTAATCCATACTCCATGCAACCTGAGCAATCTATAAAGACCCAGCCCTCACTTTAAAGTGTTGCCAAAAAAGAAATAAAGCAAAATAATTACCCAGGTTTCAGCGACGAGCACATGCGGACGTGGACACACACACACACACACACAACTCTGAAATCCTGCCAAATTTTGAAAGATAAGAATCACCCCAACCTGCTTTTGCTGCCTGGGTGCCAGGGAGGTGTGTGTTTGGAGGCGGGGGGCAGGGACTGCTGCTATTTGGATCACAGTAGGACCTCCAGGCTCTTCCCAAGATCAAGGCTCTGCGGGGTGACATGCTGAACATGCATATTCAGCATATTTTGCTCGGGAGCTGAAGGGGATGCTCCCCAGCACCTGGTGCGGGGCATGCTGTCCCTCCCAAGCAAATCATGGCTGCGAGCAGCCCTGCAACAAGGCAGCTCCTCGCCCCGATGGGTTCAGCGTCTGAACAGACAAGACAGATGATGAGTGGGAAGGGAAACAGAGGGGTGAAGCTCCTTGCCAAAGGTTACGCAGCGAGCTACGGATACAGCTGGAAGAGAGCCCTCGACTCCTGAATCCCATTTCCAGCGTTTCAGCCGTTAGATCATCCACCCCCACAGCCACGCTGCTGGCACCGCGCCCCTCTCCAAATGGAGCCGTGTGCTCCGTCGGTGCAAGGGAGCAGCTTGGTTTGTCAGCACCCACGCCTGGCAGCAGCTCCCTCCCCTGCAGCTTGCTGCCCGTGACATACAAGGGAATGCAGCACAGCAGCAGCCCTGCGTGCTGGGTTGTGCTCCTCACTCAGTGGAGCTGAACATCCACGTCGCTGGGAGCTGGTGAGGCTGCTCTCCAAAAGCCCTCTCCCTGCACAGGATGCGTTCCTCCTGCTGCCCACCTCCTGCCCATCTGCCTGCCTTGCTGAGCTCCATCCTCGCAGGGATGTGCCATGATGGTGGGGTGCCCAGGCAGACAGAGTGGTCTCGAAGCCATGTCCCTCTCTCGGGGAGTGCAAACCCAGCCAAAGGTCGCCCTCAGGACAGCTGATAGCCACTCACTGCTGCAGAATACAGCACAGAGAGCCGGGAGCTACTCTTCAAGACAGGAGAAATCAGGCTCTGCTACAGCAAGGTTTGGTGTCAGGCTTACGTGTATATCTCCAAACGACCCCTCTGGTTGTGAGTCTGAGTCCAGTACAAGCCCTCTGCAATTCCCAGAGGGAAAAAGTCTTGCTAAGAGTGCAGAAAAGGTTGTGTTGGAGGTCCTATACACGTTTGCAGCATTGCATGCGGACACGAGAACTTGACTGCTGCAAGCACCACCATATAGACCAGAGGCACCAGCATCTGTGGCCAGTGTGGTCATCTCCTCTGCTCCAGGAGCTTTCACTGGGACCAAAGAGATGCTGCAGCTCATGATAGCAAGTATGTATCTCTGTGCAGGCGTATGGAACCTGGGAGTGTGATGAGGAGCGCTGAGCCGAGTGTGTGCACACCGAGCGCGTGGGAGTCCGCACGTGTGCACAGCATGTGCTCGTGGAGCTGCAGCGAGCTCAACAGCACTTGACAAAACGGAGTTGTGTAAGTCTGGTTAAAAACGACAGTCAGCTGTTGCACTGCATGAAGAAATGAAAAATATTAACTATGGGAGAGTCAACGAATGTTCGCTTTTTCTGCTGGGCACAAATAAACTTCTTTCCATTTGCAGATAGAATATTACTGCTATTAAATCTAATGGTACCTGTAGCTCCTGACTGAAGAGGTCGTTCCCATTCTGGAGACGTTTTTAATATTCGCCACTGACTCCCATTTCTGCCATAAACAGGACACGTCTCAGTGCTTTAGCCCCTCACCTCATAGAAAGGAGTGGTTCCACTTCACCTAACCTAGCCCCATGTTGAGGAGAATATAACACATTCCCAGTGGGATATGATACAAATCTGCTTCCACTCACATGCGGCATGAACCTGAGGTGAGTACTTGGAAATGCTCCCAGCTACATCCTACTTCCCATTCCCAAATTCCAGGTCGGGGGTTTGTTTCTCCTACTTCTCCACTCTGCCTCTCTGCCCTGCTGTTCCTCGTGCACCCACAGCCCTCTGCCATCCCAGTAGGCAGCTGCAAGCTCAGCACATTTGCCATCAGACAGGTAGGTGTAGATTTGCTGCTGATAATGATCTGTACACAATGTCCAAACTCACTCGGTTGTCTGTTCATTAAACTCTTCCGTAACTACTTCCTCCGTCAGCCAGCCTGGATCAGTTTTCCTTTAAACATTTCACTTCCTATTGAATTTCTATAGCAGAGAGGACGGGAGCTCTTACACACCAGAGCGGAGCAATAGCTCACCTCCAGTTCCCAGCACAAACTGAAAGACGAGAAGAACCAAATGAAGTGGGTTTCAGAGAAATCCCACTGTGCCCTCCCAGATACAAGCAGCATACACTGGGGAAATTTCAGCTTCAGAGAGGAGATACTCATTCACAAACACCTCTTCATCCTCCCTTCCTTTCCTTTTAGGTCAAAGTTAGAGTCAGGATGAGTGGAACTGTCATGACTTAAGCAGGGCTTCAGACATGATAAGAACTTGCCTTGAGAGCACAAGAAATGGCCTCCTCCTCACCAGGAAGCTGGAGGTATCAGTGCTGGGAGCAGGGAATGGTGCCTGAGGCAGAGAGGATGGTAGAGTACAACTGGGTCTAGATGACTACCACAAAACCAACTTTAATTTTTTAGTAGTATCTTTTTCCCCCCTGTAGCTGCTGTAGAGATGTTGTTTCACGTTAAATATTAATACACACCATGGGGCTGGTCCCTGTGGAAGCCATAAAGCTTACTGAAGTGGGATTATTCTGCTTCTAAGGCAATAATGTGAGGTCTATTCAATCTAACTCCTAACAAGTTTGAATCTGAAATTAATTTGTTACGGGGCATTATGGAGCTCCACAGATGTAAGATATATTCTGGGGATTGTGCAAGGCAGATGGGGGAAGAAGAGGAAGGAGGAGTGTCTCCAAGTATATAGCCTTTGGGTAGGAGACCCAAGACTAACTGAAAGCTAAATCTGGCACAGAAGCAATCTCTGCATTAAAGGAGAGTCTTGGTGGAGGTAGGTTTTGATCCAGGAATCCAGCGTTCTTTTCAATTCTGCCCAAGACACCCTCCGTGATTTTGGGCAATGCCCTTATATGCTTTTTTTGCCTCACTTTCCGATTTTCAGCTTGGACATACAGCATTATTTGTTTGACTGACTTGCAGTCTTCTTGGAGAGGCCGTCATCTGTGCATAGCACTTAGCAAAACACAGTCCTGCTGCCCACATGGCTCATTAGGTGTTCGTCTCCTAAAACCAATGAAATAAAACCACCTCAGGGTGTCAGCAAGCTTTGCAATGCAGCAGTTAGAAAACTCCAAGCTACAAAGCCCATTCCCACTCTGGAGCATTGCACAGCAATGCAGTGATACGGGTCCTTCTGGTTCATCTTAATAAAATGATCCAATTATCAAATCTGTTAATAAATGTGATCAGCAGGTGAGCCAGGACATAGGCTAAAGTTCACAATAAATAAGTGCTGAGACAAGAAAACGTGAGAAGTACCATTTCTGAGTCACGTTACAGTCAGTTTCCAGCACTGTCCATCATGAAGGCATATCTGTCAGTGCCAATGGAGATTGCTGTTACAACCCCTTTTAGTTAAGCAGTTTAAGATGGCCTTATTCTAATCAGAATTCAGCCTGGAACATTAAATGTTCCTTGTCTTATGAGTCTTCAGGATTCTTGGAGGAAAAATAGGCAGGTGCTTTCTGTAAAGTGCAAGTTGTATTTGAATGTACACTTAATTTCATTGTGATTGATATCTGTGTGTTAATTATATTCTATTTTGGGCAATACCTTTGCTGTCACAAGGCAGTGCCTTTTATCCAAGGAGTTCAAATTGAATTAGAGACATTAATTAAAGCTCTCAGCACTCCAGTAAGGCAGGCAAGTGCTGTTACTCCCATTGTTTCTTGAAATAAGAAGAAAGGAATAAAGATGGGTGTCTACTTAGCCACTTAAAAGGTAATTTTTATACAGTGAGACAGCTCAGAATGATAGATTTTGTACAAAATGATACCGCAAGATCTTTTTCTCATCAGGGAGGCTGTGCAGCCCCGGATCACTACTATAAACGGGAAGGCAGAGGGCAGGAACTGCCTGTCCATTGCTTGTTCTAAACACTCCACTTTTCCTCTTCCTCCTGGGATTTTCTACCTTTCTTCTAACCTCTGCACCTTTCACTTATCCCTTCTATTAGAGCCAAACTGATCTTGCACACATCCTTTCCGTTTTCTCATGTTCATTGCTGTAAACTATTTCCATCAGAAATGCAGGCTCAGGAAAGAGAAATTACTGAACACATTATTTGCAGTAAAGAAATAAGTCCCCTATCTCTTTAAGCTTCATGCACCAATAATTCTTTCTTGTGTCCCACATTTGGTTCTTGGCAGGTTGAGAGAGGTTTCTGCCTGCTGCCATTTACCAGAGGGAAGAGGTTAACAATTGCTATTTGTATCTGAAACACTTCTGTTCTGCAATAACTTCACACTCTGCTTTAGGATGCTGATAAATTAGTAAAAGACTGAAGTGTCAAGGGAGAGATGAAACAGCTTATGTTAGTTTAGAGCTCGACCCTGCAAAGTGAGGAACATCTGACCTCATTTCAGCAAACAGCTTAAGTGTATGCTCAATTTTAAGGATGGGAGATCTAGATTTTATCCAACGTTTCCTGCTTTAAGTTACCTTGTACACTCTCATTCCTGCCAGACAGATAACTACTGGCCTACACCTTTAGGGTTTAGCTCCTGCTAGGTAACTGGCTGCAACTGGAGCAATAACGTTTACGTCCTGCATGTAACTCAGAGATGAAATTGCTGGAAGGCAGTTACTGCCCGTGAGGCAGCATTAGCTGTCCTCTGGAAATGCTGGCCAGCAACCCAGCCAAGCTGAGGGCATCTCTTGTGTGTCAGGGCCAGGGGAGAACAGGGAACGTGGACAGAAAGGGATGGGGAAGCCAACTGTCAGGGTTTGTTAAGTCATACAAAGTTCTGAGGATAAGCCTGAGCCCTGGGAACAGAGAATTTGGCCACTTCTGCCCTGGAGGCATTATAGCTCAAACTGCAGTGGCTGATACCCAATTGGAATCAGTGATGGAGCTGCACTTCAGTGGTTGCTCTGACTTTCTGATCAGTGTTTAAATTTGCGCTTACTCTTCACCCATTTTAGTTTGACATACGCTTTTGCAGCTAGACCTGTCAGCTGAGACATTGGGGGTGACGGATGGCAAGGAGGGGCAATGAAAAATTCTTCTCTAATGATAATAGTACAGTTGAAAAAACACACTTCAGTTTTGCTAAATTGTTCATGCTGAAAAAAATAATGATTGGGCAACGTCGGCGTTTTGGTTCTGAGAGCACCAAGGAGGCATATTTCCAAATTTCCATTTGAAACTACTAGGGAAACTTTTTCCCCTTTTGATTTGTCCTTTCAGCTGCTTACAAGAGAACAGTGAGAAAAATATTTCTTTTGACCCCAAATGGCTTAGAGGAGAAAAGGTCTTTTTCTTTCCAGTTTGTCAACACTTTGCTTACAACTTGTCAGAATATTCAGTGAACCAAAACCACCCGATGTATCCTTCTTTATTAATGCAGTTCAACCAGCAGCCTAAAGGAAGTGGCTTTTGTGCAAAGCCTCTAATTGATCCCTGCCTACAACAAGGTGAGAATCACACTGGTAACAACTAGGTGCCTTATTCCAGCTCATTTGTCCCCACATCCCAGCTAATTATAAACTACTGATGTTACTATGATGAGCATCAGAGGCAGCTTGAAACCAAAGAGTGGCATGGGCGCAATCTTCCCCAACTCACATCAGGTGGTGTTGGACACTGTCTTCTGCATGTGCATGCTGATATAGGATGAGGAAACACATTTTGAAGACAGTCCTGCTGAATCTGGGACTAGAACAATATCGTGCTAGGTGCTGTGCAACCAGGAAGGCGGTCCATGCCCCAAAAAGCTTACAATCTAATTAGAAGACCAAGGACACCAGATGGCCAGGGACAGATGGGGGAACGCAAGGGAACAGTGAGATAATACCGCTCAGCGGGCTGCGGAGCAGTGGTGTCAGCACACCAGCAGCCCTACTGTTGGCAAGATTTTGATAGCTATTGTCATAAATGAGAGTTATAAATAGGGAGGCTGGATAATGAGCTAGCTTTGTAGATGTTTGTGAGGAACTCCTCTCATTTGTGAAGTGGCAGAGATAGAATGAATATAGATGATAATAATAATGATAAATTGCACTTTTCTGAGCTGCTTATTAGGAAAAAATATGGTGGGTGGTGAGCAGTGATTTCTATTAAACACTGCCCCGAACTTGAAATTATTTCTACTATTATTAAATTATTGTCCAAGCTAGTCCACTTCTCCATAATTTCATTCTAAGTTACACAAAAAATGCAGCTCTGCTTTCTGTCTTCCTCAGTATTTATACACCTTTTATCAAAGTCCAGTAATCTCATAAGTGTTAATAGGTTTTTATCCTTGCAGTAGCTTTAGGAGATAGGGAAATGTTGTTTTTCCCATTCTGCAGAATGGGAATTGAGACACGGGGTAGATTAATGGCTTGCCCCAGATCATTTTGTAAGTGCTCCAGGAATTCAATCCAAATCTCTTAAGTCTCAGCTCAGTGCTACGTCTCCTTGCAGTACCCTTCCTACGCACCTTCATGCTACTGTTCCCGAATTAGCTAAGACTTGCCACAGAGCTGCTTAGAATTTTTTTGGATTGCTCATTTTTATTTCAGAAAAATGCCAATTCATCAGAGGCAAAACACTTTGTAGAAATTTGTTGATTTAAGGGGAAAAAAAAGCATTTTGATAAAGTCAGCTTTTCTTTGGAACAGAATGTGTCGAGTTCTCTATTTGGAAAGGATTGGTTCGAGATTGTGTTTTGCTTTTCATTACATGTTGAGTAATATACATTAAAAATCAAAATGAAGTGTTCTCTTAAACAGTATGTTTTGACTGAACAAAAATAAATTTCGTAATTTATGCACAAAGGAAATGTCCAAATTCATTTAATACTTCTGTTGCATTTTGGAATAAGAATAACACCTGCAAACGATACACAATAAACTAAACAAAAATCTCACTACTCCCTATCATTTTTACTGGAAAACTGAGACAGTAATCTGAAAACTGAGTTCAAAGAGGTCTGGGTCAGAGTCCAGAAACCCTGTTTCTTGCCTTCATGCCTACTTCTTTCTGTGCGCCAATCTTTCCTGTCTAATATATTCATTGCAACAATTTGGACCTGTAAGCAGAGAGTCTGAAGGAAAAAAATCAATGCCAAAA
Organism: Penelope pileata; assembly: GCA_013396635.1. Classification (NCBI taxonomy): domain Eukaryota; kingdom Metazoa; phylum Chordata; class Aves; order Galliformes; family Cracidae; genus Penelope; species Penelope pileata. The sequence continues at coordinate 1,739,194 of WBMW01000471.1, forward strand.
CTGCCCCGAGGAGCAATAATATAATGTTCAATCCAAAAGGTCAACTGTTATCCCACACCTGACATTCTTTGCAATATTTTTGTTGTTCCGAAGTTCATTCCTCAGCAGGCACTATGCCACTGCAGCCACACAGAGTGATCCCTGGGAAATGCAAGCGAATAATGTTTATTTTCGTATGCTAGGAAGCTGAGATTACCTAATAATCCTTGCAACTTACGTGTCCACTTGGTGGTTTTTTGCCCCTCAGAAAGGAGCTTAGTTCTTGATCTGGGTCTTTTGTGTTTCTCAGACTTGGCTGGGGGTGCACAAAGGGTTAAAATCCTCGTACCATGGCTTCTCCCAGTACAGCTCCAGCTGCTGGGACAGCCCATAGGACATTGCTCTGAGGCTGGTTCAACTTCAAGTTTAGCTCCTTCTACTGCCCTGCCTCCCCATAGAGGGGAAGTTATAACCATATTAATGCACAGAAGTTTAAATTCAGATTACAAATGTGAGCTAAAATGTGCAATAGCCCCAAAGAACTGTTTTTAGCAGTTCCTGAAATAGAAGCCAGAAACCTTTGAATGCAGGTCTTCTGCACCAGGCACGCGTCCATGCAGCACTCAGCAGTCACAGGTTCTACTGGAAGGTCTATTGAAGTCAATGAGCCTTGGGTTGGATCTCATTGCAAAAAGATAATCAAATATCATATTACCTCTTAATTTGGAACAGTATATTAAATTAGAAGCACAAATTAACCTGAAACTGCTTTTATATAATGAGAAGATTGAAAATCTGTGCATCATGAAGGTGGGAGAATTCCTAGCTAAAGCTGTCTTTGCCAGTTTTGAATCCCAGAGCCAAACTACCTGCAGTGCTGCACTTCAACCTAGTCCATAAACCCCAGATATGGGACTTCCACTGAGAAAAAAGAATGAATGGAAAATAAAGCCATCTCATACTTCCTAGTATTAATCTGTCAAGCACAGAAGGGTTGTTACTATCTAGACCCCAACCAATGCCAAGAATTGAAAAATCCCAGAGGATACTGAGAATCTGCACTGGCATCTGACCATCACAAATAATAGCCTCTTCCATCAGTGCATCAATCCTGCTACACAGATTCCCTAAAAACAGAAGGACCTCAGTTATCTCTAGGATTAGATTCCAAAACCACTCAGGTCTGAGCATCTCGAGCATTAAAGCAGTTTGGTACCCAAGTTTAAGGCCACTTCTATCTGTGAGTTTTATTTATTTCCTTCTCTGAGACTGTTCTGCTATGTGCTAAATCTATCCTGTGACCACCTGGAGCGTTTGAGAGTCTTGGCTGTGATGCTTGTCTGTTTAGATAGACTGTAAGCAGAGCTGGTCAAAAAATTTTGACAGAACAGTTTTTCGCAGGAAAACGTAGTTCTGTTGAAATCGAAACGTTGCATGGGAACATGTCAATTTTGAGAAACTTTTTTATGCTTAAAGTGTCAAAACAAATCATTTTGATTTTCTCTCTTCATTTCAGTTGTCCTGAAATATTTCATTTTGCGGAGATAAACACATTATTTTTATGTTGTTTCAATTAATTTGCTTTGACATTTTTACTTATTCTGCGTTGTGTTGATGTATGCTTAATATGTTTAAAATATATTATATAGTGCATGAAATATTTGATGGTGTTTTAGTTATAATATTTGTTTTCATTATACTATGCCAAATATTTCCTGTAGCATTTTAATGCTGCAGAAGCAGAAGATATTGATGGTCACAAATTATTATTACTTTTGAATATTTTCACCATAAGAGCTTCGTGTTCTTACAAGAGCAGGGTTCTGATTCAAAATTGAGCTTAAAAATACATATAAATAAATAAAATAAAACCACAAAAGGCAACACAAATAGCACAAATCAGAAGGTAAGAATTTCCTGAGGAAATAGCATGTCCATTTTCCAAGCAGCTCTGCCAGCTCAGTGACTGCATAGCACAGCTCAGGTCCCCTCTGCACACAAGGAAAAACAACTTCACTGCTTGTTTTATAAATAAATAAGGAAATAGATAAACAAATTAAGGAAAATGCAGATTTTCCCAGGGTGGAATCTGTGTGTCATGTTTTCATGAGCATCAGAGACTCAAACGTCTCAATATCATTGACCTACTGGGGCCTTTGGCTTCCAAGCACTTATATGCTTTTAAAATATAGATTCTACTTCCTTCTTGGAAGTCTATCTGGTCTTTTTTTTCTCTTTTAGAGCTCATTTTTGCTCCTCCATGCGTAGCAGAGGGGAATTGCTCCCCGTGAATTTGTGGCATCAAGCCTGTGCAGGTGGCGGTGGAAGTGAGTTGAAAAAAAGGGCAAGGCGAGTGGCAAAAGAGAAGCGAGAATGGCCACACAGAGCAGAGCCTGCAGTGAGGCAGCTCTATCGATTCTTCATTTCATGGATAAAAATGTCCCTGCTGGCCCCTGCGCTTTTGCTGCAGTTCGATCGGAGATGGAGGGCAGCGGGTCTCGGCGCCGCTCTGCACTAGGCCGCGCTCTGCGCTAGGCCGCGCTGCCAGCCGCTGCCTGCGGGCTGAAAGGCGAGGGAAGAGGAGTCCATTTTAAACACCGCACACAGAACAACACGCACAAAGGCCGGGCAGGCACACAGGACTGCATGGAGCAGGGGGCAGAGCAGGGCTGTGTATCAGCACCCTCTTTTCCCTTCTCCTCCCTTTGAGCAGACGAAAAGGAAGTTCAGGGAGGCTGTGTGCTCCCTCACACAGCCAGCACCCGCTGTCCCACCTGACCAGGTGGGCTTCCAGGGGTGATGTTTTGCGCAATGCCAATAAGCATCCCCTGTTTATTATTATCCCAGGTTTATTTAAAGTAGCAGGGGCTATTCTGCCTGCTTTCCTTCTTAAAGGGACATGTCCCTACAGCTGGGCACCGCAATTGAAATTCTGAGTTCCCCCATGCAGCTGCTCAGCGTGCACCTTTGCATGCAGATTCGCCTGGTTGTCTACAGTTGCTCCAGCTGGTCTGTCACTACAGATTACAGCTTTTTTGCTAATAGCAAGGCACTGCTGTAGTCTGAGACTTCCATTAAGGGCTGATGTTTCCACCTCCCCGCCCCACAAATGGCTCCCTCCCAGCTGACATTTCTGTATGCTTGGCCTCACTGCTGCAATGTGATAGGAGCAAAGTGCCTCGATTTGTTTCCACGTTAGACAACCATGGAACAAGTTGGAGATAGAGAAGGATGATTGAGTATGAAGAAACTTGAAAATTGCGACTTAGTAATTTGAAGGGTGATCTCATCCCTTGTCACCTGCACGTGCATAATATTGCAGCCCCATCCCTTTGACTGCAACAGTACAACTGAGCACTGAATCACTCCCTGGAAGAGCCCTTGAGAGAAATGCTTCATGACTCCAAGCGCACTGTTGAGTCTCTTTGGAGAGGAAGAATGCTCCTGCAGGGAGAGATTGCCCATCCAAGCCAAGTACTGGAAATCATTAGCCCTTCATTGCCAGAGGATTTGAAGGCTGCTGACAGATCGAAAAGAATTGGCATGGACACTTGACCTTTCTCCATTGCCAGGAGGAAATCATTGACCAGGAAGAATAGCACATGCTCTATTCGGTTCTACGAGGGGAGGGAAGAGGGTCTGGAAGAGTGTGGAGCTATTTGCAAAACAAATGCTGCAGCTTCAGCACAACCTGTGCAGTTGGCCAGAGCTGCACTTGTGGGCATGATGAAGGGGTGACTTCCAGTTTGTCACGTCAGGTGCCATTACAGCTCCTCCTGATCCAAAGGGGACATTCAGACTGAGGATCTGCCCAGAAAGCTTCCTTGTGGATGCCTACAGATTCACACCTTTGCAGGCTGAGAATAGGACATGACATGTTAAAGTTCAGCTTATCATTCATTGGCACAGTGTCATGCCAAAGGGAGAGCCAGGTCCCCTCCACCAGCATGCATGCAGCTGAGTTCCCCTCTGCTTGATAGACCCCACATGCCTCTGCATCCTCTGAATCCTCCCCAGGTGGCTGTCTGACAGCGATCCAGAGCAGGCAACACACTTGTTTCTCCAGCAGCCTGACTCCCAGGAAGATCCTGTGCAATCAGCTGGCCAAATCCAAATCTGAAAAACACCTCCATCACTGGTCATGACTAATTAATTCTGCTTCGCCATTCCCCAGGGCAACTACCAGCTAGTAAGAGCTGCTGGAGAAAGAGACACTGCTGTGGAAAAGGAATAAACAGATTTTCCTCAACTGCAGCCATGGAATTAGATAATAAATAACTAGATAGATAAATAATTTTCTGTGAGTGGCAAATCAAATGAAGAACAAGAACAAGAACAAGAACAGCTAGCTGGCTTATCCCTGTGAAATCAAAAGTGTTTGGAAGGAGTTTCCAAAGAAGGATATTTAAAGTCTACTGCGCTCATGAAGGCATAAGCCTGAAGTTATCTATCATGTCTAATGTGACAGTTTACAAAGACAGCCAACTATTCTTGGACATTTTATTCTTGCTGTAATATTCTTGGCCCAGAGCAGCTCAAGGAAGCTTCCTCCTAATTTACACCTCAGTTTTCTCCCTTCTCCTGCCTGGATTGCAGGCTTTGTTCCCACAGCATCAGCACAGTCCCCCCACCAGCAGCTGTGTACTTGGCCTCTGTTCTCCAGGGAGCTATAGGTACCAGCTGAGAGTATGGATTCTTCTCCTGTCGGCCCCTTAAATGCTTCTCCTCCCTAAATCCATGCACTCTGTCCACATCAGTCCATTAACTACACAAGAGAGGCTCCAGAGACAAAAATGTTATTCTGCAGAACTTGAGGACATCGGCAGGAGTTCCGGCAGCATCCCGGATTCAGGTACTGACCCCATGCTGTGCACGGTACCAAGCAGATGGCAGTCTAATCCCTGCCAGCACGCAATGCCCAGCACGCAGAGAGCACCCGTAACCCCTGTCTGATTGAATATGCATACTCGCATCTGATTTTACTCAAGCGCTAGAAGTCCCTGTGCACTAACTCATCCAGACAAATCAAGTGTGAGACGTCCAGACTTGAGGTCCTGCCACAGCAAAGAGGAGAAAACTGTTGGTTCCTCTTTGCCCACACATCCCTCTGTCCTGTAAGTCTTTGCTCTGCTTTTGGCCCTTGAGGATACAGGTCCTAGCTTTCAGACAGGCTCATGCTCCCCTCCTTAGATGTTCAGTTTGGACCCTGTGCTCCTATTGCAACCACAGCTTCCACTCCCAGCCCACCTTCCGCCACACCTTCAGCTGAAATCTGCTCACATCAGTCCCTTTCCTCCCTCTCTGCTTCTCTTCTCCTTCACCCATCCTGTTCCTTCTTTAGCCCTTGCAGCAGGCACAGACAGGACATGTTATTAACACTTGCCACTTTGTTAGTTATCTTCTGCAGGAGGAACAAAGGAGGAGAAAAGAGGAAAGTGTGCAAAAAAGGAGAGGAAAGAAAGTCGAATTAGAGGAAGAGTGACAAAGAATTGAAGGTGTGAATGAACAAGAGCTGGAGAAGAAGAAATATGAGAAAAACCTAATGGGTGAGAAAGGGATTTATAATTAATCTGCAGTCTAGTGAGAAAGCAGGGGAATGAAATTCAAGACCGTATGCTTCTCCAAAGGCTTCTACTACTGATTTACTCCATGACTCCAGATTAATCTTTTTATTTTCTCTTTTATCTCCCACTGCTCTGTACCCTTTGAGTATAAGTTATTTGAGGTATGAATTGTTTTTAACTGTGTGTAGCACAAAGAAACTGCAATCAGAGGCACTGAAGATGTGAGATGTTATTTTTAACACATACTAAAATCAGGCACATAAAAGTGCTCGGGGATCGACTGACAATGCTTATTAATTCAGGCTGAATCCATTAGATAGCGTCTGTCAAAAAATACCAGGATGGGAAAAATCTAAAAGAGTCAAAGTACAACCACATTATTTCTAAACTCTCACATTCAGCTGTTGACTTTCATAGTACCTTGCTCTCTTCTAGTCTAAACCTACATTTAACAGAGAATTTAAAGTAAAATAGTTAGATTTACAGATAAATGAATGAGAAAATCCTTGTTTCCAAAATGTTAGAAAAGTTTCCAGGAAATAACCTCAGAGAGACTAGATTTGCTTTTTCCATTAGAAATTACCATGTACTGCTGCTTCAATTTAAGACAGCCACAGCATTCCTTTTTACCTCTTATTTCTCTGAATTCTTGCTTTCCTCTTCTCTTGGATCTTCTCTGTTTTTTAAGCACAACTCTATCTAACATGTAACCAAACAGGCATAAGGTCCCTATAGAAAATTGGAACATGTGATGTCCAAGTACATCTGACATTAAACAAAACAAAAAACATAGTACATACAATATATATATAATCAGCCATCCCTGATCCAACTCACGGGAGACTGCTCTGAGCGAGATGTAGACAGGCAGGAACAGGAGCAGCATGTACACGGGATCCTGCTCCTTAGGCATCCTTTGCCATCCATTCCCATGCCTGAGCTCTCAAGCATTCAACTCTGCTCTCACTGCCAATCTCAGTCTCAGAGATATTTAGGGAAGCATCACCTGCTTAGCTTCCTGCATCCAGCGGATTTAAAGAAAATACAGCACTTAGATAGGCTGGGCATCTAAATATCTCTGGGTGTTTCTACATTGTCATTGTCTCCTGGGTTCCTTAACCAAACACGTTGCATGGGTACTAGTTTACTTCTGGGTTTTCTCTGGGCAGAAATAAGCTTCCACTAAGAAGAAACCCAGTTCTGGGTATAGTTTGCTTTATTAACACTAGCTGTGGGCAACATGAGCAAGCACAAACGCTCCAAAGGCTTACTGTTATCTACCCCAGCCCCTCAGTGCTGCCCCAGTAGCCACTGCACTCTCAAGCACTCTGCACATGCGTAGGATGCACACAGCAGCACCCTCATCACTGTACTCAAAAGCTACTGCATTACTGAGCTGGAAATCAGCCCTCACATCCTTTCAAGAGCTTGGAATTTTAAAATTACACACAAAAATAAAATCCAGAGTATATTTCATCTCTCCTGCTAATTTTCTGCTCTCCATACTGAATTGTATTTACAGAGATGTGCAGACAAGCAGTAATGCTGTGCAAGCACAGCAGTGTGTGTTTGTCCCTAGCCTTTCTGGCCATGTCTGTTGTGGCACCTGAGGCAGGATCACGCCCCCAGCACCAGAGAAGTGTCCCTGATCTCTGTGATAGGATGAGTTTGTGGACTGCCCTTTGCTGGTCTCAGGGCTCTATGAAAGAGCTCCCTCCCTTCCTCTCCCCTGCTGTATTAACAGGGGAGAAGATGCATCTGTGCATTACCTTGACATGAGCTGCACAGGCAGAGACAAACCCAGAGCTGTGTCCTTCCCAACACGGTGATCCCTCCACCATGAGCAGCTTGAAGGAGGAGAATTGAGAAAAAATATGCTATGGGAAAACATACTGACTGTTTTCAAAATTAAAAACAAACAAAGTAATGAGAAGCACTGCAGGAGAGTCCACTGGTAGGAAGGACTTCTGTGCTTCTTTTTAATGTAAGCAGCTTTATCATTTATTGCTGTTTACTGCAAATGTTCAAGTTGGTAAAAAAAACTAATATGCTGTGCTGAAATAGCAATCTTTAATCAGGTGCCTCAAAGCACAGTGTGCATGTGCATGCATGGGTACGCAAACTTGCATGCTTCTTTGTGCACACTGCGTAAGCAAAAGCCCCATATCTGTGTGCAGGAGAGGGAAAGAGGTACAATTATCATATTCTTCCCTTATACATTCCAGCAAAATGCTAACGTTATTAGAGGTCTAAGGCAATGAGAGGATAAGTTAATCCAGGTCAGAATTCTAAACACAGAGCCATTTTGCTGAGGTGGTAGTGAGTTAGATGCAAACTGGAGCTGTCTGTGCCCAGCACTGGAAATGCAAAGACTCAGCACTGCTGAACACCCGTCTTTGGGGGGCTGTATTTCCTGAGGACATAGGTTGCTGAATTCTTCAAAAAAATCCAGATTTTTCCTTGTGCCAAACATGGAGCCGAGTTCCCTGAGTGGGTCACATTCACTATGCAAGCCGGAGGGCTCAGAACTGCAGCTTTGACTGAAGAAATTCCGCTCCTATGTATGGAAACACATGCATTTAAAAAGCTCTTTTGGAAGATATCAGCCTAAGTGACCTGCCCAAGGTCATATATAACACGTTGGTGACAGCATCAGAATTGAACTATCTTGCCACGGCGCTGCTTTATTCACACAGTGCTGCTGCATCCCAAAACAGCCACTGCTCCCGGTCCGCTGCTGCCTTCCACTCCTTATCGCGGTCTCCTTAGAGACGCATCTGTCCTGTGCTCCGTAAACCATAATATACCCATAGTCTTTTATTCACTATCCATCACTGTGCAGTTTTATTACAGATCCCTGAGTTATCCAGCCTAGCCTGCAATCTGCTTATTCCTGCCAGCCATTCTCCCTTCCAACCCTCATCTCACCTTTCAGCCTTTTCAGTGTTTTAAGTCTTTCGGGTATTTGAAATGCAGGGACAGTTCTCATTCCCTGGGGAAATCCAGCAGAATTTCACCAACACCAGTCTGCTGGCCTCTGTCTCTCCCTTTTCTTTATTTTCAGTGCAGATGGTTGGAAATCAGAACCTAGCACTGGTCTCTGTAGTCACGTTTGAACCAGTCCTTCAAGAATACTAACTCACAACTGCCATTTTAAAGCTCTGATTCCAATTCTTGCTGTCCATAAATTTTGCTTCCCCTCCCTTTTCTGCTCCCTTCATCAGAAATCAATCTTCCAATAATGCAGCTAAACTGCAATCCTACCCAACAGCTACTTTTCTGCATGCATCTTTCTCATGCATTTTGCAGAACGAAAACTCCCTTGTCCCTCCTTCCCCTTCCCATCCAAGCCTATAAGCACAGCAATCATCACACCTACAGAACACCTCGTCGGCAGATTTGCACCTGCCCATCACATCTCTCCATTGTTTGCAAGCCAGAAAGCGAAAGAATCATTTTTTCCTGATGTGGCAATTTGTCTCAGTGCTCACACTTGCCTTGCCAGTGAACTTTGTGTTCCTGCCTGCCAGTTCTCCCCTCCCTCCCAGCCTCTGGAGCTTTATTCCATCTACAATATGTGCTCTCCTCACAGCCATCAGCTTTTCTTCCTTTCCACTTTTCTGAAGGAAACACTTTAATTACCTGTCCTAGGACAGCTGGATGGGGAAGAGCAGTCTCTCAGCACACCTGGCAATGCCTACAGCCACAAGCCATGTAGTCTTCAGAAAGTGTCCCCTACTAAAGCTGAGCATCCCCCTGTATATGACAGCCTGCTCTCCCTTTGACAACAAGAAAATGAGGTTGATGTGTGAGGAAGAGTATGGAGAGGAAGGGTATGGAGAAGGGCAGGTTCCTCCTTTCTCCCACCAGCGTGGCCTTGGTGGTGGTGAAAGACACTGGGCAGCAGGCAGGACTGTGCCCAGCACATGGCACAATGGGGGGGTCTCCATCTGGGGGGCACCTTGGGACACTCTGGTGCATGTGGCTATGGCACTGGACAGAGGAGATGGGATACAAAAGGGCTCTGTTGCTGGTATCTCTCCTACCAGGGCAGTTTGGTTGACTGTCCAGATGCACCAAGTCATTTATCTCTGCCACAGCCGCCTTCTGTGAGCCCGGGCAAATTCCTTGAGGTGACATTTCACACACACCTTAGAGGCTGATTTGCCAAGTGTTCAACATATCCCTCTGTGATATTTAAGGCCCTGTTTTCTCAAACGTTCCGTTACCTTGCCACTGAGTACTTTCAAAATCAGCAAAGGCTACGTGTGAGCTCCCACTCCTGCAAACTGAAATGCTCCCACTGACTGTAATAGGATTTGAATTGATCCCTGAGCATTGTGTTTCACTTCCCCTGCTACAGAGCAGAGGTGACAGCATTCCCTGCCTCTTTTTCTTGTCCTCTGTCTGGACTGCAGGCCTTTGAGGGCAGGGAGCTTGTCCCCATGCCTTGCACAGGAGACTGCAGGCTCCTCGAGGCTCCACGCCATCCTACAGATAACAGCAGTGATAGAGGAAGCTGAAATGTGCAGCTCAGGGTCATTGCAGCTGCTTATAGCCACCCATTTTATGTCCTGCTGCAACATCTACTGTAATCTGTGAAATTACTTAGGTGGGAGCTGACAGAGAAGAAGAGATTGGTGGATTGATATTCTGTTTGGCATTGATGAAAACCTTTTTATACTACCTTAATCCAGCACCCACAGAAGCAATTCGCTAATCTCTGGTTGATTTAGCTTCTAGTGGGACTGACTACAGCCAGTCATGTTACCCAGCCAACCATATTGTTACTTTGCAGAGAGAAAATGTCCTTCCTGATGCCAGAATATGGTCAGCTTTTGCTTTGAAGCAAGAGATCTGATTACCATTGTCCTAGATTGCGGAGCTGCAAATGCTATTAATTGCTACAAAGTTGTGTAGCCCTTTACACTTCAAATCCATCCAGACTTTCATCTCAGCGACATCCTGCAGCAGGGAATTGTGTAGCTTCACTATAGACTGAAGAAAGGACTATTTCCTTTTAATTTGCTTTAAAAGTTGTGCCCTCTAATTTTGATTTGTCCCTTGTTCTTGTACCATCAAAGCATTAAAATGTTTCTGATCACTTTTCATTGTAACCTTCAGATACTTTTGTGCTGGAACCCAAATGTCCCTTCTTACTCCAAAACCTTCCCAGACTAAATAAACTATTCTTTCCAGTCCCTCCTCATTTAACTTGTTAATATTTGTAAAGCAATTTAAAATATATTAATATAGTTCAATTATAATATCGTTTCTATTTTTCATTCTTCCTTTAATGTCTCAAGTAGCCATTTAATTTGCCATCAATCTCCATTGATTCTCCTTCTGATGATATGTTAGTCTTTATAATATCCTGGGGAATATTTCTTCTGCCTTCCTGACCAGCATTTTGGAACAAAGAAACTGAACTCCATCGGATCATAAACATGATTCACTCTGCACTTCACATGCGTATGGATTTGCAGTTGCTTCGACTTTGATCTTGGAATCAGATTTCATTATGTCCATTGTAATTAGAAATTTGTCTACGTGATTCAGACTGCAGGATCAGGCCCTTTGCAGACATGATGGCACTGAGTCAGGGACGCTTCAGCACATATTTAAAAGCCTATATTCAATATTCTTTCAGCAATATTTAAGCACTCAGTAATGTATGCTGCAAAAGTGTGTTCTGCGTGCCATGAACACAGGGATATGATTTGATGTCTGTCCAGTCACAAACAAGGCAGAGATGGAGAATGAAAAATGATTATTCACTCTTTCTCATCCTATGGAAAGTTGGAAGCACCCAAGGAAATTAGGAGGTAGTAGATCTAAAAAAAAAACCAACAACCAACTCAAATTTCAGCTCACAGGCTACTTTTAGCCAGCAGGGCATAAATACTGATTTAGAATCCTAACTGGTTGCTTTTCCCTGCCTGGTTATATTCATCTACTAGCTGGCCTAAAACACGGTGCAGCAGCCCACCCGCATTTTCAAATACTTTATAGTTTTCTTTAGAAGAATGGAAATGGCAGATAAACACATTATCAGCATTCTCAGACACAAAACAGTGAAGCCTGGAGTTGTTTTGCAGAAACAACTCTGAATTTGGACGGCATGACATAAGCAATTCAAAAATAGCTTCTGGTCTTAAGGCTACATTACATGTGTGCCCATTGCTGCTTTCTCTCCTTTCACAATTGTAGCACAAACATCATACTGTCATTGCTAATTCTCTCCTTAGACTTTCTCAGTACTTCTCAAGCATTCTTCAGTCTCACCTCACATCTCATAATCTCTCCCTGCTTCCTCAAAACGCACCTTTGATTTCACCTGCAAGTCTCCCCAGCACAGAACAACATAAGAAATGCCTGGAATAACTCTAGCATCCTCATATCGTAGGCAAGGAGTTGGCCTAAGCCAGGAGGGACCTAGAGCCACATACGTACCCCAGCATATGTCTGAGGGTTTTGCTACCCGCTCACCATCTGTACCTGCCTGAAGAGCAGTCACATGCAGAATGCATCCAGGCTGCTCCAGCACTCCTAGCCTGCCTCGCTGCTGCTTATTCCACTGATCCCAGAAGTCCAGCTGGAGCTTCACACCTGCCTGCCATGGTTCTCCTGCTTGTCTTGAAGGACTGGCCTCCTTCCCAGGGTCACAGTTCAGTTCCTTCTGTCCTTCCATGATTAGTTCTAGCTTCTTTGCACTTTCCTAACTATCGCTCTGAACAAACTTCTTTTATTTATTCTCCTGGTCCTGGCAGCCGGCACAAGGCAATGGTTCTAAAGTTTGTCATCCCCCTCTTCTACCCTGCTTAGCAAGTCAGCACTCACAGCTGCAAGGATAAATTATCACAAAGGTCTCCAATGTTTGCAATGTATCTGACAACCTCATACACCGCTCCAGCAGGTAAAGAGATGGCTAAATGGGATCAGTTGTGCCGACTCAGGACTTCTGGCCAACACTGCATCCAAAACCATGACGGACACAGCAGAATCTAGAGAGCAGGCCAGGTTCTAAATCAAACCCTACGATAGAGATCCTCACTCACCACGAAGCCAGTTAACTCCCCGGGCTTCGGCAGGCTGTGATGATTTACAGCAAGCCATCCCTGGCTTTTCACAGGTACTCGCTGTACAATACATTTCAGCTACAATATGCATAGATACAAAAGTCCAGGCTATAAGAACACTTGCCATAAGGCTTCAGGTTTTTTATTCTATAAACGACAGCTGAAAGTATACGCTTTCTCCCAGGAGAGCCTTGAGACAGGTCCCAGGCATGAATGGACTGCAAGAACCAGAGCTACACTGTGGTCTCAGATCCCCTTACTCTGCTGAAAATCAGGCAGAACAGGAGAACAGAGGCGAGTGTGAGAGCTCCCTCTGCACCCATGTTGTGTTTTCATTTTCAACAAAATGCCCTGGAGCAAATTTTTTTTTTTTTTTGAAGCTGCTCTTGTGTGTGAGAACCTCTTGTAGCTTGGTTAGCAAGGTTTTGTGTCGTTGCTTGGTATGTATCAGCACAAAGTTGGCTTTGCCGTGATTTGTTAACCTTGGAGAGGAAAGATGTCACCGTGATGGTGCTATTCCACGAAACACTGCCCACTGCTAATGCACACAGGAAGACTGTTCAAGGGCTTGAAAGCCATACTGGCGCTCCTGGCACCTGTGCTTCTACCTCTTCCCAACATTCCTATCACCAACACCGACACTGCACAACGACAGCGTGTCTGGCAAAGGCTGCTCACTCTGTCCTCCTCTGGAGGCCACCGTGGGAAGAAGCTAGTTTAGATTCTTCTCTCTGCACCTTCTGCTGCTTTGACCTACTGTTACTCCTGCCTCCTCTGTAAGGGGCAAGCCATCAGCAACACCACTACTTATTTCTCTGAAACAGGAGAGGGGAATCATGAGCGTGAGAGCTGAAGCACTGCAGCTTACGGCGTCAACACCCGGAGATGTGCCATCACCGGGGCGGTGGGGGCTTGGGGCCACCACGGGAACCACTTGCAGCCAGCACGGAGCTGGCCTGCCAGCAGGCACAGCAACAGTGCAGAGAGTAGGTAAGCTGTGCCTTGTAGGCAAGTGTAAAATGGATGTAGAGCACATGACTTCAGAAGAACAAATAGAAAAAATAAATAAGCGCTTTTCTCCTGTGATGCTGCTTACAGGCCTTGCTACCTCCAGGCTGCGAGAAAGCAGCTCACTGTGCAGAGGGCTGCAAAGGTGCAGACACTGCGTTCAACTCCCCAGCTTGAGCACCGAGGGACCCAGGGCCTGGCTCTTAGCTTCTTTTCAAAATGACATGTTTATGCCACCTTCACTTAAGATCTGATCCAGCATCCCTGAAGTAAACTTTAGTCTTTCCATCGTTGTCTTCCAAATCCACAGCCTCTCTGATTTCTGTTTTCTCCCATTCCTCCCTCTCACTAGTCCTAGCACTTCTTCTTCCCCCAAATGGCACAGTTTAGCTCTTCATGCCAGCAACAGCTGTCCCACACCCGCTCTCACACCCTGGGGAACATCACCTCATTCCTGCAGTCCATCCCTGCCTGTGCCTGGCTCTCTCTGGACAGAAGAACCCAGCAGACATGCCCCGTTCCCCTCTCCCACAGAGGGCTGCCCCACAGAGCGGGAGGAGGTGCTGTGCCCGACCCAGCGCCGCAGGGCGGCCATCTTCTAGGCCAGGGGGAAAGCCACAGCCCAGGACCATGGGTTCACTCAGAAGCACTCTGAGCACGGGGGTTCTCCCTTTCTGGGGAGCCCTTCAGTGTGTCCTGGGAAGAAGTGGACCAAGGTCCTTACAGCTGTTAAAAATCTCATGATAGTTTTGCAGGAGGGATGATGTAAATCAAAGCACAGTGCACCGGCGACCGAACTCTGGGTAATTTATATTCTGCCTCACTAAGTTCATCTCTGTACTTTCAATGCGTGAAGTGATTTTTCACTTCCCCCGTAGTATTTGCTGGCACAGGGAAGCTGCTGGGCTCTGTCCCAGCAGTGGATGCATTTCATCATGGGTAAAGGATCCCTGCGCGGGGCCAGATCCTCAGCAGCACTCCCATGTCCGCCAGCAGGGCCTGCAGCGGGGAGGGATTCAGCCCAAACCCATTCAGCTGCACCTGGGCTCCCTGGAGAAGAGAGCCCTGCTGTTATTTATCGCTTCTCCCTCTCGTCCCCATGTTATAACCGCCTGGCTCCCGCTCCACCAGCCCGGGGCGGGCAGGGGAAGGCGGGCTCCGCTCCACTCGGCTCCGCTCGGCCCCACTCGGTCCCGCTCGGCCCCACTCGGCTCCGCGCCCGTCCGCTGCGTGGAACCACAGCGCCCCCTTCTGGGCCAAGGCAGCGCCGCCCGCCCCGCGGCCGCGGAACGGCTCCGCACGGGCGCCGCGGACGGGGAGCTGCGCGGCGGCGGATGGGGCTCTGCCGCCGAGGTAAAGAGCCGGGGGTCTCCGCGTAGTCCCCAGTCCAGCAGCGGCGTGCCGTGGGGTGCCTCAGGGCTTTGCACCCCGGTCCCTGAGCTTTGGCAGTACTCATTTTGGGGCTTTTTCCCTTCCTTCTCAACCTCCTCGCAGCAGCCGCTCTGCACCGAGCCCTGCGCAAACCCCCAAATCCGCACCCAGCTCTGGAGGTGAGCACGGAGACGGCGCGGGTGCAGGGGGCTCGGCTGGAGCCGGTCCTTGCAGCGCGATGCTGAGCTGCGCGCCCCGAGCTGCGCTGGGACCGCCCCAGCGGAAGGCATTGGGGCATTTCTGCTGCGCGGAGCGGCTGCGATGCCGCCGGCAGAGCCGCTCCGGGTGCGCAGCGTCAGCCTCGCGTGTGCCTCCAATGGAGTAAACAGGGAAGGTGGGGAGGGAACGGGGCTGTGCTCTCCATCACGGTTCTGTGATTCTGTGATCATCGCTTTTGGGACTCCGCTTTACCGATAGTGCCCATTCACCGTGCGGTCCTCCCTGTCCGAAGTTGCAGCACAGACTCCAGTTGGCCTCATCATGCTCCTGTCTGGGAGCATTGCTCAGCCCTTCCTAGGCCCATGGAAAGGGGAAGGTGGGAGGGGGATCTGCTTAAACACCTCCAACGGCAGTGACATCACCTCCCCTGGGCACGCTGTGCCTGTGCTGAGTGGGGGGCTTGCAAAGGCGTAGCTGTGTCTGTGCTCTGGGGACAGGAGGGCTCTGCTGGGTGAGACTGAAGCAGAGCCCACACTGTGCATATTTGGCTGTGGATGGATGTGTGGTTCTGCTCACACATGCAGATGGAAAAAGCAGTGCAACTCCAGCAGAGCACTTCATGTTCTCAGACTGGTTCTGGAACAGGGGGGCTGTGATGGATATGGGATCACCACTGATGGGAATGGGATCGCCACTGATGGGAATGGGATCACCACTGCTCCCTCAGCCATTTCCTGGCCCCCAGCTGCTGCTCTGCCCCTCCAAGAGTAAAATCAGTGCTGAGTTCCTGGGAACACGCAAACAGCAGTAAAACAAACACAGACTCACAAAATGCCTTTTCTGCTGCGTGGCAAAGGGCTTTGGAGTCAGACAAACCCCAAATCAATGCCTGGAACCCGCTGCAAGGGAGAAGACTGCGCTGAAGGAGCAAATCATCTACCAAGAGCCCTGCAAGGAAGGCAGCGTATGTGTGCTCGTGTGAACATCTGCATCTGTGGTTCACATCATGAGAGTATCAGAGCAGTCCTGCACGTTACGGTGTTCGTGTGCAGCTCAGGACTGTGTCTGTGTGCAGGGGAACTGCGGGGCTGTGCAGCCTCCATGTGAGAGCGAGGTGCCGTGTTAGCGCAGGGTGGGCTGCGTGAGTTTGACAGCGTTTGGTGTGCTCAGCGTGCACAAGCGTGCAAGAACCCACTTCTAGTCTGCATGCTGTGTGGGAGGGAGGGAGCCTCGTTTGTCTGTCTGTCACTCACGAGCTGATCCGATCAATCTTTTTCAAGGAAAAAAAAAAAACAGATTTCCTTTTATATTTTTTATATTCTTGCACCAAAGCATCGCCTCCCTTTTACTTGCTGCCTCCTCAATAACCCTCAAATACTCCTCTACAACTCCCAGAAAAGCAGCTTAACTGCCATTAACAAATTATCGTTATGCACCCAGATGAGCAGCCAGAGTAAAGCATGAAGGCTCCTTCTGTCCTACCTAGTGCAGATGCCAATCACAAGGCTAAATCCACACACTGAGGCTGCCAGCGTTTCATCTGCTGCTTGCTTCTCTCCACGAAAAGGAAACTGCATCTGAGAAGTGACACCCTCTCCCTTCCCTCTCCCAAGCAGAAGCACAGAGGGACTCTCCAAAGCCAACATCCACACTCACACCTGCAGCCCACCTCTCTTTTGGTCATCGCTGGGTTTTAGACCCAGGCTGTGCTGAATCCCGGGGTGATGTAATGGTGGGGAGATGCCCTCTGTCCCCCTATTCCCCACGGGCAGGAAAACGCAAAGTTGTGCTCCGCAGCAGCACCGAGCTCTGAGCTGGGGGAATCCAATCTCCTCCGCCGTGGGATGCGGCCCCCCCGCCGTCGCTGCCCTCCCCCGGCTCTGCCGCTGTCTCCCAGTCCCCACTACAAGGAGAGGCAATCAGCCCAGTGTGGGATTCGAGGCGACAGACTTTCCTTTTCCTCCGCGATTTGCTTGTCACTTGCTAAAACGGAGCAGTGGATTAAGTGGAGATGACACCATCTCCTTGGGGACGGTCCCCCCCCCCCACCCCGGGATGTATCG